>CAIGRF010264637.1:0-12397 GCA_903798235.1 Fraxinus ornus
TAACCGGGTAGGTCGATCCCCGTCGGGGGCATTGCATTTATTAGGATAATTTAAATTGTCCAAATCTAACATTCTAAATATAATTCACGATAATTTAACATATTTAACACACTAACATTACCTTCAAAATAATACAGCCCGTGCATCGGCACGGGCAAAAACTAGTCTTGTAAAAAAAGGTTAAACAATATAGAAAAAATGCCAATAGGTAAATTCTGAAATCCAATACATTTACCTCATAATTTAATTAAACAAGAAACGCATTTACACAAATTCATAACTTAAGATAGGATAATTACACCATTCAAAATTCCTTTGTCATCTAGTTTGATAAACTAGTACAATATTGTTTAACTTTATTTCTAGTGGGACGATACACGTAACTTACCACATATTTCTTGTCCACAATCCCGTACGCTTATGAGATTTTCACAAACAATTGACATTAAAAACATTTTATAGTCTAGCAAGACATACATGTGCACAAGATAGCGAACAAAATAGTTCATAATATTAAAACAAATGGACGGAGAGAATAACGTTAGTAAAGCGGCCACTAAATAACAGCTAACTGTAATAAAATTATCTATTAACAAAGTTACAGTTTCAAGTTGCATATAAATAGAAACATGCATATCATATATAATTTACAAAATACAAATTTAATGCCTCTTGTGATTTTCTCTCTCACAGTGAGTGGTTCAACCAAATAATTCACATCGGCATGAGGTGTCCACGTCTTTCTACACAAGGGATGGCTAAGTTTCTTCATACTGATTAAATAAATGGACCAAATTGAATCTTCTAGGGCTGATCATTCTCCTTATTTTGTGGAGAGCAAGGTTAGAATCTTTCACTGGGAGTTTATTCTACGATTGGCAAAAACCATGATTCTGCAAAAGAAGAGAACTTCAGAAGGAAAAAAAGGCAAAAGATGTAGGGGAAGCACAAACTTCGGCTTAAAGTAATGGAGGTAATATCCATAGACTGAAACCTTTCCCAAATTTACAAGGTGCTGTCTCTTTACACTTCGACAAATCTAATCAAGAATCTCCTTCTCTTCTATCTCTATCCTCAACTCGACCAGATATAGTATTTAGCTGCTGTTGTAACTGCCAGGAGTACACAAAATATGTTTAAAAAATAGGACTCAATGAGGCACGTTCATACTCCATAATTGACTTTCATTTTTTAATTTTATTGCTTCATTACGACAAGAAGATATTCATAAGAATCCCTGTGCAAAATAAACAAGATGTGCTAATTATAGAGATGTAAAACAACAGAAAACTCACTTGCATATATTTTAATCTTTCAGCATTTAATTCATCAGTCAAACTAACCATCCTGCAAATGCCAGATATGGGGGGTTGGGGTGGGAGGGTTGGAGATTGAATTAAGCTTCTGTTGCAAAAGATAGTAGATAATGAATTTTTTTTTTTTTTTATTAAGTTTATCAAGTCCAATTCTAAATTCGCCACCTCGATTGAAGTTCTGTGATCTTCATAAGAAGCATACGCTCTCTTTCAGATAGCGCTGATTCAACCTGTACATGGGTGAATTCTATCAGTGAACAAACATTAGTTTTTGCAGTCAACGACTAATAACGATTATTTCTACCATCTGAAATCTAGAAGTAGGGGACAAATAAGCAAAGAGAATCTAAATACTATTTAAAATTTCATTCAGCGATTAAGTCCAAGTAAAATATAGATGCTCGCGCCTGGCTCAAGATTCATCAAGTCCGATCTATGAATTGACTATTAAAATAAGAACCACAAGCTTGAGCCAAGAATTTTAGCATTATTTTGGCAAGTCCCGGAACCAACAGAACTATCTGTGGACTGCATCTTATGTAAAGGTGAAATCATGTGCCTAATGCAAAAGTTACCATGATGACATCTGTAACATAAAAAATATCTGATACATATTAAGTGGATGAGAATAAGGACTTAAGTACCCATGTTGGACAACTCCATAGTCAAGACATGGATCGTGGTTATATGGATCCTTATTTTAAACATAAAATGACAATTTTGTCAAATGCAACACTTGGATGACATAATCTGTCAAGACATTCCCCTAGTCCATGTAACATACTGCACTGTGCATGTGTTCAACATAAACAAACATGAAAACTCGTGTAGAAGATGGCACTTTAGGGAATACTTGCAGTTCCTCATGCACATTTTAGCGATCCCAAGGAAAGGTTTCAATGGGAGGAACACATTTAAATAGAGATTAGATCAAAAACTAAAATTGGACAATAAAATATAGATCTCCATTCTTCCTTCCTGAATGCTCTATCCAAAGAGAGGATCATTTATGCACCTACTGAGCGAAATTTCCACCAATGTGAATGCAGGTTTTGGGGCTTACGATTCCATTATTTTCTGATCCACACGGTAACAGAGGCAGTTTCCCATTTTGAGGAGCTGAAGAAGATAGAAACATTAGCTAACCAATACAAAACCTTGTCTTTGATATACACAAACAATAAGATTGTCAACTAACCATCTGCTACCTCAACTAGTTGCAAGCTGTTCAATAAATTCATTATAAGATCCTGCCGTGAAGATGGCAATAAATAAGAGCAAAATTGAAACAGAAAGCTGCCGATTGAAAATGCTTGTAGACCTACGATAGAAGACACAATAACAATACAAATACATAAGGGTCTTACCTGCTGAATTGATGTTTGCTGGAAAAGATTCTGAAGATGAGGCATGAGAACTGAGGCCGGTACATTGCGGTTGCTGATTTCCTTGAGGGACTGACTATTAGGCTGAAAGCCAATGACAAATACATCACTAAGATTGACAGGAACTAAGTAATCAAGTTCACTTGGAAGAGAAAGGGGGGCAGAAAAACGAGGGGGGTTCAACAGATAAAAAATCTGTATTGGTTTAAGTATAATAAGAGTAGTCAGTGTACAAACCATTGGCTTAGAATCAAACATCCACTCTCCAACGCTAGCGGACTTCCTTAGTGGTGACCCCTGAGGACCACATCAACAGATTATGAACGAGGAACTAAACAAACTAATCATTTTGCAACAATCATAGAAATGGTCTGCCTCCTACCTGAGAATTTCGTCGAGAACTTGTACATAATGGAATATTCTAGTACAAATGTACAAGTTAGCAACAGTCACCAAAATTAATAAAGTATCACAAGAATGAAGCTATACCTTTACAAGATCTACATTTTCAGACGTTACTGAGAACCGGCCTTTTATTTGTACCAGATTGGTCTTTGACTTGTCATCCATAGAATCCTTGAAGCCTAGAAGGGTAAAAAAAAATGATGGAATAAAATACAATTCCTCCATGTAGAACAGTAGATAAATTCAATTCAAAATGATTACCTCCTGAAGATTTGATTGGGGCTGATAAACTGTTTGCTGAAGCTCGGTTTGGAAGCATAAGAGGACCACTATAGCTGGGTGCTTTTCGTAATTGTTGAGCTCTCTCAACCGCTTGATGGTTTTCAACCTCACATCTGACACACAATTTTTTTCCAAAGATGTTAACAAGGTAAAGGTATTCTCTAGCTAACTAGGTGCAAAAAGCATGTTGCATCACCAAAAACAGACAATATAATGAAATGACATACAGCTTTTGTAACACGAAACAACAATTATTTTAAACTGCAATCGAAATTATGGATATCACATAGAAGTACAAGTATGGGTAGACAAATTACAGAATTAAATTTTCAAATTTTTTTCTTCGTCAAGAGCAATTTTCAACGCCAAAACTGTGGGAGAAAACAACAATATACTAAGCCTAATTCTAATAAACTACATGATTTCTTTCACATCATTCCATATATGTCACCAAAATTAAGATGTGACTATATGAAACAAATTTTGTATAAAAAGCACCTAAACAATAATGGCCATGATTTTTTTTCAAATCTACATACGAGTGAACAGAGGTTAAAGATGCAACAATGATCCTGCCACAACCCTGAAATCCATATCTTTGACCCCAGTAACTGTTTATTTTTCTTCTTCATATCAGACAATCAACTCATCGTGTACATAGGATGCTAAAATTCTGTCAGAATAAGGGCGCCGCTAAACTAGAATTGCCCTCACTGAACATTGTAGTATATGAAACCATAACCATTCACCACCACAATTATGATTATTATTCACAATAAATATTAGGGAATATGGCACATAATCAGACAATCAAGTAAAAATTTCTTGTCAAATGCATTAATGTTAATACAATCATGTTACAGGCTACTCAGAAGCATAGTTGAAGCATGCGATAGAATAGCAGATGAAATAATTAATGAATTACAATAAACCTTTCTAAGTTGCGTGTTCTTTCTGAATTCGAATGACTTAGCACAAGACCAGGCATTAGTGGTCCACTCTGAGTTTGACGAGGCTTCCCCATCTGAATTATAGTCTTAGCTTGTGCGCTTTCCTTCTCCAACATAGGCAGCTTGGCTTTCGATACACTTCTGTTGATTCCAGTTTTTCCCTGATTATCAGAGTCCGGTAAATCATTTTCAAAGACTTTTTCTTCGTCCCCATTTATCTTCTCTCTGTAAAACAAAAGAATAAAATCTCATTCAGAATTGAGGATAACCTAAACACACAACAACTACAATGTTGCACGTCATGTCAAAAGCTAGAAATCCATATCAAGGGGAAGAAAGGATTAATATCTAGCTGATTACAAATACAACCAAGTTCAAAGTCGGTAGGAATCTTAAATGACATGAAAAACTAAATTGACAAGAAAATGTGTGATTCCAAGGCAAAATAAGTGTTACCAATATTGGGGGAAAAAAGGACGATGATGAATAGAGGCCTTTAATAACCTGCAAATATTATTGCTTGAAGTCCCTGGATTCTCTACTTCAGGTCCAGAACTAGATACCACCTGCTAGGACAAAGAGCCATTTTTCATCTACTGTTCTCCATCAGGTAAACCTCCACTCTGTCAAACAGAATTTTTTTAATAATTATGTAAGATTACTAATGACCTTATGGTTCATGTACAAATTCAAGCTATCTTCTTCCTTAATCTCTTGTACATCATCCTCCTCTTGCAGCTGCCAGAATAAGAAGAAATCAGCTCATGTGCACCATTCAGCAAGCCGTAAGACTGTTTATCATGAAAATCTGTGACATCAAGGAAGATATTCTCATGTACATACAAGTGATGCTTGAAGCTTCAAATCCTCAACATCAAAGTTCCATGCACTTACACCTCGCTGGTACTCGCTCTGAAAGAGACAAACAAGAGAGAGAGAGAGAGATGAGAGAGTGGGAGATGCTGATCAAGAAAGGAACCAACAAGTGTCCAGCAGATTCTGTACTCTCATCATACCCAGTAATAATTTTTCTTTAAATCCACTGAATTCCTCATTTCATATAGGATTAAGATTACTCTTAATTAAGTCCACGAATTCCTAATTTTCTATAGGATAAATAAGTAATAAATTAATGGAAAAAAATGGTATTTTTCAAAGACCAATAAAATAAGGAGACCTGAGTTAGCAAACTGCTCCAGTGTCACTAAAGTAGAACCTACTTTCTTGATAGGAATAAGAATCACAAAGCTTATCTGATGACAATATGCAGGCATTCCCTCTAGATTGTAAAACAGCACCAGCCATATCAAGGGGCACAAGAGCCCTAAAGGTAGGGAAGACTCCTATGGTGAAACTAGGCCCTTGATGGATTGTTCCACACAAGCAAAGGAAACCTGTAACATCCTGGCCTACCTATAATAAGTAGAAAAATGATGCCGCACATAAATGTTTTTGGATCTTTGCTACCTATCAGGAAGTGGGCATATGCTAAGTCAATTGGTTGGTGTCCACTTCTTGAGGCGGATGTTTCAGATTAGGAAATAGCTACTAGCAGAGAAAACCCACATAAAGAAGCTGAAACAAAAATGAAAAGATTTCAACTAAAATAAATTGTAAAATAACTTCTTGAGATGCTTCAAACCTGTGATATTGCTTCCTGTTCTGCTGAAGGCATTTTCTTCAGAGCAAGTTGTGCAGCATCTTTGAGCTGCATTGTTTTCACAAGAACATTATACCAAATAAATAAAAGTAACCTGGGAACCCTGCTAGTCACCATGATAGTTACCTGAAGGTCTTTCACACGCTTCCACAGTGGTGGCAAGTCAGCTAATAGTTTCTTTACGGAAAGCTCTGGAGGTTTGGCGTTCTTGAAAAAAGAATGTTTTAACAATTTTTCTGCAGTTGGCCTCTTAGTTTGATCTTTCACCAAGCACATTGCAACCATTTCTTTGAAAGACTGTTTAAAACAGAAGATCATTTAACAATCAACTTACAATAATGTATAACCGTATATATTATTCAACAGAATGTCCGAAGACAAAAATAACACGGTTACCTTAGAAAACCTTTTATCTCGGTCATAATCAAGCCCAGGAGGGGAATTCTGTATGGTCATCAGCAGAACCTATTGCAAATATAGAGGTTAAATAAGTAAAGAGTTCAGGACAGTTATCTCGATGAACACGTAGCCAAGCTATCAAGTAGACATTCATACCTTCATTGGAGGGTATTTTGAAAATGGTGCATGTCCATGAGCCAACTCCAATGCAGTTATTCCAAATGACCAAATGTCAGCTCTGTGAATATGCAAAATAATTACGTAACAATTCAGTGAATCTTCACCACTTCTGGCATTCATGATATAGCATCCTTGCCAAATTTAATAGACCCTTAATCGACAAGTAAATACTAAAATTAAGTCTCTACACTGAATGGCATCTCACTGAAAAAATAGATTTAAATTAAGAGATTGATGAATTTTTCTATAAAATCTTATAGGGCAAAACTTTAGTAGGTAATCTCATATTATGTATTAAATCTATTTTTATGTTTTAACATTTTTGGCTTTTTCTAAATTTTAGCTACCCAAAAATTTAGTCCTAGGTCCGCCCATGGTTGTGGGTCAAAGGGTCAACTTGTATAACCATGCAAAATGAATCCCAAACACTGTTTTCTCTACTTCTCCTCCATCTCCTCTCTAGCGTTTAAGACAAGAAGGAATTACTGTACAAATCATCATAAATGATTTAACAAAAACCTAAGAAAATAAAAAGAAATTATTTCAAGTTGTAGTCTAATTTCTTGGGATGTCATGTGCACATCCAAAACATAGGATAAAAGAAAAAGATTGTAAAATTTTCGTATATGCATTCATGAAAACCTTTGTGATATTTGTTCAACATTTGTTTAGGCTTTAAATACTTGTATAAAAACCATGAACAGTAGGAATAAAACCCACTTGAAATCATATCCAGTTCCTGGCTGTAAAACTTCCGGTGCCATCCTAGACATCAAGATAAAGTTTAGGTAATAGAAACCTTAAACTATCACAAAAGTGAATACATATTCAGAGATAGAAAAGGAAAGGTAAATGTCAAGCCATACCAGCATGGAGTTCCTACAAAGGTGTTTCTCGAACGCTGCCTATCACCTTTGTCAAACATGCTTGCTGAAACACCAAAGTCAGCAAGTTTTACCTCTCCGGTACTATCCATTAATATATTTCCTGCCTGCAGAAGGAAATGTTAATCAAACCTCAAAGTAAGCCTAGCTGATTTCAATGAACTAGTCAAATCTGGAAATGTCTTTTTGCTTGTGTTATAGGTTCAATATTTCAGAATCATTTAACCTTCACATCACGATGAATATGGCCATGAAGATGAAGATATTCCAAAGCCTTCAGAGTTTCTTTCAAGATAGACCCAATGGCTGACTCTTCAAATCCATCAGGATATGCTATCTTCATGAGATGTAGGCAAGAACCCTCGGCCATAAAAGGCATTACCACCCAAAGGTTGCAGTCGACAGCAAATGAACAAAATGCTCTGATCACATTAGGATGATCAATTAAGCTCAGTATTTGAGCTTCCCTCCGAACATCATCCTATTAACATACGGCCAAATTACTCAATATTTTAATTATTTTGATGCAATGATTTTGACCGTGAACAGTCTCCATTGTTTTAAGTCCAGCCCCCATTATTTATAATGAAACAGAAACATTAATGTTGATTTAATGGTATGACTGGTAAGATCCGTGATAAATCTCGTAGTTTAAAAAATGAAGGAACTGAGTTATGAGGAAACAAAAAATAAAGCATCTTGACCAGAGCAAATAATAGCACAATATTAATGCTTGAAACATGCATAAAAACAAAGTCATAAACACGGATTTTATTACAGTCTTTAATAAAAACTTTTTACAGAATCTAGCAGGGAAATTGCTTTCTTATAGGACATAATGGTTTTATCTTAAATGAGAAGAGAAAAACAGAAACAATGAGGATTATGTCCCAAGTGGTTTCTTACAACAGTCTCCCATACAAACATGGATCCTAATCTCCAGAGGACAGCATCCAGAACAAAACAACTTGTACAAAACTCAAGTGTTGACCCAAGTGTCATGCTTTTGATTCATTACAATCTTCCCCAGCCAGTGAGGTAAATAAGCCATAAATGCAGGTGGGATAGGTAACTGGTATGACTTGTGAGCAACCAATTTCAGTTGATGATAAATCAGAGCGTACTATTCCTCAATAACTATAAGTTTCCACTGTGTGAAAAGCCTAAGTAGATGAGCCAAAACTAAGTGATACATAAAATAATATAATTATAATAGCACTTATCTCCTCAAAATTATAAAAGCTATTGAAAAGGGGCAATAATGTAATACAGCATAATATTTCAGAAGCAGCTAAATCTACAATTTTTATATGTTGCTTCCCAACTATTAAATCTACAATTTTTTATGTTGTTTCCCCAACTACTAAGGATACATGGACGAGAAAATTGACAGAAAAAAATTTCATTGGAGGAAATAGCCAGTCACAGGATTTATTAAGGGATTTTTATTCTGAGGCATTTAATAACTGAAAATGGATAAAGAAAAGGCAAAAAGAAAAAAAAATCACTGTATATTAGAGATGAGAATGAATTGCATGCATCACGTGGTTCATGCTTGATTAGCCACAGGGTCCATTTTCAACTTTGGACCACTCGGCCTCGTGGTCTTGGCCCAAAATATTAGGATATTCATGTCATTACAAGTCCCATGGTCCTCCCTATGCTTTGGATTTAGAATCATGGGGGAGACCCAGGTTAAGGTCTTGAGAAGTTTAAATTTGGAGATATGGTTCTAGTTGTTAGTAGGTAATAGTTTTTATAAGAAATTGGTCCTATTTTGGGTGTCTTAAGTAATATTTGGACAATGCAATTTTGGTATAGTACATGGATTTCACATAATGTTAACTTCGTCTATAATATTAGCTATGATGCAAAATTTGGAACGTTCATTTCTGGATTCAATTTAAATCCCTCTTTGCCTATATCAAAGTTCAGCAATTGTATAGGTAGAATAAATGGCCTAGGATATACTCACTAAACTATTCTTGTCACTTCAAACATGACTTAAAGCAAATTGTAGCTTCTTTTTCTTCTTCTCCCATACTAAAAATCAGTCACAAAAAGTTGAATTTCACTTAAAACTTGTTGGGAGTTATTTTCACGATTCCAACCTTGGATTGGTTCGTTTGTCAGACAGTTGGGATTCTTGGTTTATAGATAAATTAGTTTCACTTTTCATGCTGGCATGTGACTTTAATTATATCTCATTATTCATAGTATCATTTAGAAATTGGTTGGCCTACCATATTTGACTTTTCACAGTTGCTTTGATTTCATTCCAGAATTTCTTGATTTAATTTATATCCCGTATCTGTTTAAAGTCGGAATAGCTACAAAATCTTCCCAAAAAATTGCCAAACTTGGTATTGAAAAGTAAATTACCAATTTTGCTCTTCCCTGGGACAGCCTTGATAAATATTTTGGCAACACTGCTTGTTTAGTGTACAGGACAAAAAATTCTAATGTATAGCACTCACTATCAAACCGAATCACCAAGAATCTATCATCAAAGAGCCAATATATCTACTTTGATTCAAATAAGTCATGCTCATCATAAAGAAGTAACAATCTGGTTGGGATGAATTGACAACCCAAAGTAATTAGTTGAACATAACTATAACCATTGAGATTCACAAGAGAAGGGGGGATGCATCCAATAAATTACCCCATTTTTCTGTCACAGCCAACTATTATTCATAATCCATAAGCAGTGATAAAAAAGGTTCAGTACTCACAAAAAGGAGGTCAGATCATAAACAATGTTTTTCCAAGTGGCCGTCCATCAGAACTTTACACGTTTCAGCGTATATTTCAACTATTATCATCTGAAACCAATTCAACACTTAAAAGTTTCAAACTTCACCCACATACACCATCAAGATCGCTTAACCAAGACACAAGGATACTTCCTCATATAGCGCTATCTCAAAGCACACATCTAAACTCAATGTTCATACACATAACAGTCAAATCAATCCAAACAGTTTCCACCTAGATTAAAAATCCCCAATCACACATCACCCAAATTATACACAAACATCATCCACACATACTCAAATTTATCTGCATGAGAAAAGAAAATCGAGGGAATGGAAAACACGACAAACCAGATTGCTACCGCATCGATCGAGATCCAAACACTTGACGGCCACCGCTTCATTGGAAGGCAAATGGATTGCTCTGTAAACGGTTGCGCTAGCGCCATATCCAACCTCTTCTAGGAGCTTGTAATCTTTTGGATTCGAAGAGTAATTCTTCTGACTTTCCCCCATTTCTTCACAAAACTTCTGATAATACCATCAATCAGGAAAGAACTCTTCAATTTTTCACTTGATTGATACAAATCAAATAAAATGTTCAGAAAATTATGGGACAATGAGTCTACAGATATGGACTGCGTCCAAGACTGGTGAAGCGCGCTCTCTCTCTCTCTCTCTCTCTCTTATTACAATGCTGCAGTGCACCAATTTACTGATATTTTTGAGATTTTAATTTATTTTGTTTTCGCGTACATATAGGAAAATTTACCGCAATGGTCTCGATTTAAAAATAAATAAACTAGTCCTCATTATTCAATCTTCTATACATCGCCAATCACATGACTTTCGTACGAACGTGTCTCATTTAATCACTCACAGAAGCTTATAGTCTTGAAGAATGTAATAATTTAATGGTCGAAATAGGGAGTAAATCATTTTTCTGGACGTCGATATAATATGATGACGTCAAACAATGCAAAGTTTCTCAATGCATTAT
This sequence comes from Fraxinus ornus, assembly GCA_903798235.1. Taxonomy (NCBI): domain Eukaryota; kingdom Viridiplantae; phylum Streptophyta; class Magnoliopsida; order Lamiales; family Oleaceae; genus Fraxinus; species Fraxinus ornus. The sequence goes on from CAIGRF010264637.1 coordinate 11,218, forward strand.
TCAAGAAGGATGGAGAGTTACCAATTCTCGCAATAATTGAAAACATTCATAATAAGCTGCAGCAGTGGTTTCACAACCGATGTTTGAAATGATAGAGATGAATGAAAGTGTTAACTAAGGGTGGCAAAAAAACCTATTAAATCCTATACCCGTGTGGCCCCACCCCGAATTGGACAGGAATTACCTTCTTAATCGAGTATTCGAAGCGGAGAACTTCGACCCGGAGCGGGGTCGGGTAACGAGGCCCCCGCCCCCACCCCGTTTAATTTAGTTTTAACTTTTACAAAACAATTTTTTAATTTGTTGTATGTAATACCCAAAATTTGACTCAAAGGAATGAAACCTTCCCAACCAATTCCCAGAATCCCAATTAAGCGAGTCAGTAACGTGAGGGTTTACCAATTTTGAGAGATTAGTTTCAATTTCCACCAAAAACGTTGTGCACCTTCGATCTCAGTTCGACAATCCCTTGTTGCCGTGGTCTCTAGCCTCTCTTTTCGTCGAAGTTCTTGCTCATTTCCTCTCAAATTGGAAGCCGAATGGGCAATACCGAAGAACTCAATGTAATTTGACAATTTCTCCCACTTAAAATTGATTGAACGAGGAAGGTAAAACTGCCATCTTTGGTTGGGTATTTCAGGAAATTTTTAGAGGTTTAGTTCCATTTTTGCCTCCCAAGCTGCCTAGTTGAGCATTACCTTAGAATGATTGCCTACCAAAAATCCTAAACAATGTAAAAGTGGATGCGCCAAAAACAGACTTTAAAAGTGGCTACCCCACGTCCTCAATACTACCACACGTTTTCCCCCTAGTTTCTAGTTTAAGAAGCCTCGTCGATTGTCTGAAGATTTGTAAAATTTTGTATTTTGTAATTGTAAATTTGTAATATAAACAAACACTGATTATTTAAAATCTAAGAAACTCCGTACTTCGTATTTTGTGATTTTCTTGCAGTTTAGGGATAGATGTGATGTCCATTATGTTTCTTGTTTTTATAACCATTGTGTATTTAGTGGCTCTGACATTCCATATATCAAATGTTGTATGTTTCATTTGATAGCATATTTATGAATTAATAATGTGGCTTAGCAATTGGAATTTTAGTGATTTGCATTCAAACAATTGATATCTTCATTGACAGCGTCAATAAACATATAAAACTCGTAATACTTATATGCCA
>CAIGRF010264637.1:18118-30961 GCA_903798235.1 Fraxinus ornus
AAATGAGCTAAAGGAAGGAAAATATGACCAAAAGTGCACAAAAACATGACTTTGGGGACCAAGATGTACAAGTGCTGAGATTTGAAGACCTTGGGATGCAATTTATGGATGGAAAAATGTGGAATGAAAGTCAAATCTTGATGACCAGATTGTACATGATGAGAGTTGGAGGACTTGGAGTGTTTTTCTTTCTTTTTTTGGTTGTTAGGCTCACTTTTGAAACATGAAGACCATTTTAATTATTATTTGTAAAACCAGGGACCAAGGATGCAATTTTCATTAGGTTTGCCTTAAAAATCAGCATTTGACCTTGTTTAAAAATGGAGATTTTTTTTTTTGGTTTTGGACGTCCAGGAGCAGCTTCCCTTTTTTTTTCATTTTGTTGAATTTCTTTTCTTATCTTCTTCATTCCTTTTTTTTTCTTCCATTTTGTATTGGGATTTTGGAGCAAATCAAGAGCATAAAAAGGGGAATACATCAAGGTTTTGGCAAGGATTTGGAGAAATCAAGTTCTACCTCTACAAAATGGTTTTATCTTTAAACTTTGATTTTTCTCAATTATTTTGTTAAAATTGTAATGTATTGGTTTAAATATTCTCCTTTTCGTCATATGCATAAAATGAGCTAAGTTTAGGGGTATCAACGAGCCGAGCCGAGCAGAAAAAAAAGCCCGGGCTTGGCTCGAGCTTTTTTGGGTCCGAGCCGAGCCGAGCAAAGCCGGGCTAAAAAAATAAGGTTCCGCCCGAACTTTAGACCCGAGCCTGAACGGGCCGAGCCGGCTCGTGTTTTTTGAAATTTTTTTTTTCTTAAAAGCTGCCTGCAAACACTTTGAAGGTTTTGATGTGTGCTAGAGATTGGTTATGTGTTGACATTTATGGTACGGGAAATTACCCAACGAGGCGAGAGTGGGGAAAGGTTGCCCCGACCCGTCTCGTTGTCATCCCTAGTGCTAGCCCTGACTCAAGAGAATAAACTCTTCAAGGCTGCAAAGGTTGCGAGAAAGTTGAATGTGAAACCACGGGATGAGTTGCGCTTCTTCATAAAATATGCATGTAATATGGCATACATGGTGGACTTGACAGATAACACTTGCACTTGTAATCAATTTTAGTTAAAGAGTTTTCATATGAGTATGCAATCGTGGGGGCTATATATGGAGGTTAATCAATTTTAGTTAAAGAGTTTTCATATGAGTATGCAATAGTGGGGGCTATATATGGAGGTTTTACATCGAGAACCTAATGCTTTCTTTATTACACGGTTGATTATTGGAGAACCGTGTATGCTGAGACTATATTTCCTCTACTGAATGAAGTCGAGTGGAAAGTTCTAGACCATATTTTCAAACTTAATAATTTGTTGTCACCTAAAGTTGAACCGCATGGTCCATGTACATCTAGAATACCAATTACTTGCCATAGTTGTGGTAGGTGTAAAGCAACAGAGCATACCCGCCAATTTTGTACAAGTCAGATTCTCCTAAATAATAATTAAACGGATGTGTAATCTATCAATGTTAATCTTCGACTACAGTTTCATGTTCCGAATCAACTATTAGAAGGTTGTAGTTAGGTCCCCATACTTTATTTTCATACAACTAAAATAATATACAATTTATTACGGATCACAAGCAAATAAACAATTAAGTGGACAATATTTACATTTCACTACAATATATAAAAGAGTAAACCTTATTACTATTCTTAATGCTTCATCATGGCGCAATGCTGACGTCATATATGTATTGTTTTCATTTTTTTAACTATAATCTTTTGTCCCATACAACCATCCATATTGTGAGCCCCTACTGTACCACTGATACCCAGCTATTGGTCTCATTTCCTCTCTATATTCCTTCATGTTGCCCACAAAAATCTCTTCATTTCTTCACCTAGGTTTCTTTCCAATCCCTAATTTTACTGATAGATCTCGCAAAGAAACGTAACGTTGACGAGAATGGCATCGCCTATTATGTATCAATAATAATGTCACTGCTTTCAGATCTCATTAATCTCTCTAACTCTACATAAAAGATTATTGCTGAGTACATATGGTAAGTTTTTCTTCATTGACTTTATGGGGTTGCTCTGTTTCTTAATAGTATAGGATTCTCTATTTTTATTCTGTCTTCACCAGTTCGATTTCTTCTCATACATTTTGTGTGAGAATGTGTGCTTTACTTGGCTCTTCGAAATTCTATGGGTTCCTTTGCGAGATAGATCCTGATTTGTTGAAAATTATTTTTCATCAAACTTCTATGCTAAGTTTTCTGGATCCTCTTTACTCCTTCTTAGTATTTATGTTCTTCAATTTTGGTAATTTATCAAAGAAATCTTTTCCTATCAAAAGATATGAAGGAAGCAGATTAATGTTGAGAAGCAACTCCTTCAAGATGTAACTTGTGTTCTATTTGGTTAAGTTTCAAGGAGTTGTAGACGGCGTTTCCTAGAATTACAATGGTAGTTGCTATTATTAATGATGGCTTCTTATTTCTACCTTCTATATTCTTCTTTTGTTCTTTACCAAAAAATAAAAAGTGGCACTTGGATGCATCTCATATATGGATTTATATGCTCTAGATAAAGGGCATGTTTCTGGTGTTCTTCCAATCACAACTGCCAAGGTGCCTATTTTGAAAGTTGTTGATCGCGAAATTGTTGTTGAATGTTATATAATGGTTGAAAATAGGAATGGAATCTTGAAATCCCAGTTTATCCATCTTATTTCCTCAATTGATGAAAGATCTAAAAAGTTGAGCTTCTTGGTAAAGTTTGCCTTCATTTTTTTATACATCTATATTTTGTCATTCAACCTTTCAGCTTCATTTGTCCAGATTCCATCTCACACTCTCAGTCCAATATAGAGGTGTTTGATGGTGCTTTTATCTATTGTTTAATTTGAAGCATTTGATCATTTTATTTGCAATAACTTTAATAATTCTATTCCTAATAGAATGTTCTTATAGAAATGCTTGCAGTGCACTTATTATTTAATAGCTTTTGCATTTGGTTTATAAGCATTTAGATGGTGAGTTATAAGTCATCATGTCATGATTCTTGCATAATTAATAAGACTAGCCTATTGTTGTGGCAAATCCAACCAAAGTTAATGGGCATGTCCTTATACAACGTTCAATGCTCTCAACTGATACATTTGAAAGTGAGCCGCCGAGTATAGGTGAGTCAAGAATTTGGGAAAGTGAGAGAGCTGATTGCTTCCATGGGATATTGCAGTATTCATTAGTTGGCTTCTAGNCTGGCCTATTGGTGTGGCAAATCCAATTGCTTATAATTGTTAGAACCTAATCCAATTACAAATAAATGTTTCTTGGAATTTAGATGAAGAGACCATAATTTGAACACAATGATCCAAGACTATCTTTGAAAATAGTATCAAGTTTGCATGATATGCTATCAACTCCTGTGTGGTCTCTAATTGCAGAGTTCGTAAAACTGATAGTAATTTACTATACTGGAATAGATCATTTGGGTTGCAGTTAAGCTTATTTTCACTTTAGAAAGTCACTATGAACATGCAATTTACAATCGATATGGTCATTTTACCAACTTGGCCATGTTTTAGGATATCATAGGGGTGTCATTTCAAGGTTTTAACGTCCATAAATAGGATTGTACACTATCATAAAAATTGAGTTTGGTTCTCTGCGAATATCATAAGAGTCTGGTTCTCAATCGAGGAGAAGGGGGGGATGGGGGATAACATTTAAATACTCTATTTCGGGGTTTTAGAATTTTTTTCATGGCTATCGTTTGTTTTAGATGTATTTGAATTTTATGCTAAATTTGTGAGTTCTAATGACTTTTTTCGAATATATATTGTGAATTATAGTGTGGAGTACAACGTTTCCTACGTATAGCATGCCATGTTTGCCTATTTTGATAGGGACAATGTTGCTTTCAAAGACTTGCCAAGTAAATACCAAAACTTTAAACATTTGAACTTTTTTAGTTTTTCCATTATCATTGAATATGTAAATCTGCGTTCATGGTTTGTCTTTTCATAGGTTTTTCAGGGAGTCAAGCGAAGAGGAAACAGACCATGCTGAGAATTTAATGGAATATCATGTGCTTAATCATTTGCTTAGTTTATTTTGTACAATTTTGTTATAATTATGAATATTGTTTGATGAAATTCAGAACAAGCAGGGTGGAAAAGTGAGGTTGCAGTCAATTTTGATGCTACTTTTAGAATTCAACCATGCTGAAAAGGGGGACGTTGATTATTGTTGTATTTAATATTAAATTACTACAGGCATTTGAAATTTTTTTAATTACTCGGTGTATGAAAATATGTTAATGTAAGGTAACTGATGACTTTCTTTCACTGTGCAGTTCTATGCATTCCTCAAAACAAGTCTTGTTATTTATCATTGTTGCAACATTTTATTGTATACTTTACTGATGATGATGTACTTGGGACTCGAGGAACACTTGCAACCACTTTTCTAGCCTTTGGTGAGGTCAAATATTTCTTTTCCGATTACTTATTTTGCTCCGGCCACAACTCCTGGCCTTTTATTATTTTATTCATGAATTCTATTGATTTTGTAATATTAAACTGAGCATTTTCTTTGAGTGGTACAATATTTCTGATTATGCACCCACTTCGTGAATGTTGATTTGGCTGCGGAGAGAAGCAATTTCAGTTCTTGTATACAAAAGGTATGTATTGCTGATTTTTGAATGCCATAAATTTTGGGCTTTCACTATATCATGAATTTATGCCTTCGTTTTTTTTTTTGTAGTATTTTTTTTTTGTTCTAATTGATGTGATGTCCTTGTTGAAGCTCTTTCCTTTGCATATTTGTTACCATCATTTTGGTATTTTAAATCTGATGAAATGAGATTTTAAAGGGTTTATTTTGAATTGATGGTAAGTGTAGGTGTTGATGATAGTTGTCATTAAGATTAAATTAACTTCCAATATAATTTTGCCACTTTTAATAGCCTCAGTTTTGCTACAATTTGTAATGTTATGACAATGCAAGTGTTCTTTCATATGCATGCCATGGATTCATGAATTCAAACTGTTTGAACGATGTCAAACCTGAATCGAATAGAACTCTGTCATCATTGTGTAGTTTTTATAATTTATCTAACAAACTATTGATTTCTACATACAAATGTTCGATTCAATAGGTGCGCAATGATTGAATTTTTGAAGGAATAGGTTCGTTTATACATTTTCTTGTTCCTCGCTGTACATTAATATATATTTTCGTTTGACACATGATATTTATGTTAAGAGTCTACCTCTATGTTTGTATACCCCTTGGTCTATTTGTTTTATGTTATGTACGCATTTTCACAAACTGAAAGTTTCTCATTTTTAATGAAACAAGAACTTTAGAATGGTGTTTTTCATGGCATTGATGGGAAACTCCATCAGTTATTTCATTAATCTGTTGTCTAATTTTGGATTCTTTTTTTAGCATGAAAACTAGCATAGCATCATACCTTATGGTCGAGTATTTCCTTTTAATTCAGTAGAAAGCAATATAATATTATTTTTGTCACTCATCTGTGAATGTGCATGGAATAGACAAATGAGTTCAACTACCGATTTCATTGTTTCAGTGAGTGGAGAGAAAACTCCGAATGTTGTCTATACAAGGAAGCTTTTAAATAACTAGCTTGTTGCCATTAAGCGCTTCTCAAAGCAGGTTTTTTTTTTAGTTAAAGGAGGGCGGGACCTCCGAGATTTTATTAATTTGCCCTCACTTGTGGAGGAGGAATACCGTGATTACATGAAAAAAATGAAAACAAAAAATGAGGAAGTACTACTTCCCTTACAATGAAAATAAATGACGGAGGTTAAAGCAGTAAATAGGGAAGTACTACTTCCTTTACAACAAGAACAATTGCAAAATTAGGCAAAAATAAGACAACCATTATATTTTTTTCTCCTCTTTCTATTGGTCAAGCCCCCGAGTCGTTTTGCATCACCCTTGAATATATAGACAGCATGGCAACTATATTGAGGCTTGAAACTTCTGTGTCAAAACAATTTTCTGCAATAAAATTTTCTCAGTAATATTTTTAAATTTGATTTCTCGGAATGAGATATGTATGGATGATAAGAATCTTTGTTCTTAGATTTATTGGGTTTATGTGTAATTGTGCTTTCAATGAAGTTGCTTCAAGTCTTGAGAATTGGGTACATGTAATCTAATGTAAAATGAAAAGAGTACATGCTCTATGACATTAATTTGTCATTTCATTAAGTTGAATGTTATTGTGAAATCTATCGTTTAATAGTGAGCAACTTCTTCGTCTATGACATATTTGAACGCTCAAAAATATAAACCATAGAACCAATGTTTCGATGTTCTAACACAATATAAAATATATTAATCAATCTACATAATTAAATATTTTGATGTTGTAAAATAATTTGCACTTTAAACAAAATCCTTTCTAAAATTATAACGGTAATCGTGCAATGCACGATCTCTACTAGTCTTTAATAAACAATATACAATATTTACGGATCACAATTGAATTATACAAATTGTACGTTAACTTCTTCCTCCAGTTTTGTATCCAAGATTGATTGATTTTATCAATCTTATGTGCTATACTCAATAATTCAATATATTTAATTACAAACATTCCACAATCGTCCCTACAATTAAATAATAACATATTAGTTAGATAACGTATAGCAAAAAACTAAGCCTTCAAATTAAAAAAAAACTATAAATACTTATGAGCTCGACTATCTCGTCTTTGTCGTATCTCGCACGATGACTAGTTCGTCATGCACAATCACCTCCGCATGTCTAACCATCAAAGGAACAATCGCAGTTACCGGCTCCAGTATATACTCGAACTGACCATTTGTTAGACATATATGATCGAAGTCATACATATATATAGTGGAATCAGTAAAGATGATCTCTATAGCAAAGTAGCAATGATTCACGATCACTAGAATGTACATATGCGTACAACCCGCACATAGCTTTCCCCTGACACTCGGCCACATCTCTATGATCCACTCTAGCATATATTCAGGCACCATGTACACCTTTCCCATAAGTTGGAGTGAATTGTGCTCAATAGTTATGACACGTAGGAATTCGGTATTCAATATGACTCGGCCCGGAACATCAAATGATCTCATATATCTTATAGCCTGATCTCGAACGGGTCCAAAGCTAGGTTGATGTGATACAACATGAAACACCAATAAAAAAGAGAGTTATTTAATTTAATAAAAAATTATTTATTCATAATAAATAACAATTGCAATATTACATTTACATCGTTGGTGAGCCAAGTTGTCGAAGTCGTGATGTCCTCAAACCACTTATAAGCGTCCGATATCATACTTGAGCTATCGTGTAGCTAGCTCTGAAAAAAGAACAAGAAAAAAAATGTTAAAAGAAGTATAAATTAGTTATCGTGCTTTACTAAATTCATAAAATGCTTACCTGGGCATAATTCTTCTCCACTATGTCTCAAAACGCCTTCTACTTGGAATGGTCAACCTCTCGAAAGAGATTTGGATACTGATAAGTGTATTTTGTACACTTATCTATGTCATTAAATTAGAGTATTTATTTGTGATTTGGATGAATTATAGCTTAATTTTGTATTAATTATGTTTGTTAGGTTGAACTCAATGCAAATTAGTGGATTTAGAAGAAAGGAACGAAAAAATGTACGAAAACGAAGGACATCGAAAGTTTGAGAATCAAAGTTTAAACATTCAATAGTTGATTTGGAGTACAAAAATGATGATTACATATCATATAGGATTAATTGGATACAATTGGAGGTCCGAAGAGTGAAACATAGTGGAAGTATTTTCACAAATAAATTTCCCACCGAAAAAATTATGCTCCGAATTTTTAGCCTCATTGTTTGGATAGAAAACATTCGAATTGGAAATATTGTATTTCTAGAAGAGTTATATTCATTTAAATTATCTTTCCAAATCATTTTGAATCACTTCAATCGGATATCTGTAGAGAAAGTTATGGTCAAAATACTGAAAGTTGCTAAGGGACGAACATGAGAGACCTACGCGCACGACACCTTATTTTTTCCAACCTAAGAGCCATTTGTCTCTACATCGTGCGCGGGGCCAATTTTTGGGTCTGAATGGCCCAACTTCCTAGTTTGATCCAAATTCTTATGAAAATTAAATGCAACCTACCATTTAACCTACAAGGGGTGGTGTGAATGAGGGAAAACAGACCAAAAAACCCATATTTTTCACCACAAGAATGAGGCTAGCATTGGATTCAAAGGCAACTAACGCAAGAGATTGAAGATTCAAAATTCGGACTGAAGAATAACGAAGAAGAAATTGATTTTTCACTTTCCATTCATTGTTTTCAATTTCGAGTGATATTTTTTCAAATATTTTTTGTGTAATTTATATAACAACATGCTAGGCTGATTCTTTTCATGTATTCAATGAAGGTGAAACCTATTTGTTATTTTTTTTAATTCAAGACTTGTAATTTAGTTTATTTCTTGTGTTTCTTGATTAATTTTCCATACCCATTGCATTATTTAATTGATTGGTCACCAATTAAATATTTAGTTGCTTGTTGTANACTAGGTCCGAAACATCTATTAACACTTTGCAATTTAGTCCCTAAACTTTGGATTAGGTCCACTTTAGCCAATTTTCTTCAATTCCATGGTTTAGCATTGAGATATACCTAACAAACAAAATATATACAAAATTAAGCCTCAATTCACTTAAAGTAACGATAATTGCTTTAGTTTAACGGCACAAATAAGTGTATAAAATACACTTATCAGGTGGATTCAAGATCCAATAGAATAATCCGTAAAATGATAAAAACCATTTTTACCGCTTTCTTAGGTTAATTTAACTTAAAACAAATACAAACTCTCTTTTGTTTACATAATTCGAATCCCATATAAAGTTAGTAAACTTAAATTGAATTTATTCTCTGTGGGACGATACTCTCAACTCATCAATTCTATTACTCGTATGCTTGCGAGTTTCGCGCGAACAGGTATATCCTATCTACGAACCTCGTCATCTTCTCCTTAGTCGTGAAGGGAGAAAGTATGTATTGTGACGACACATCAATAGCACGTTTCTTACCCTATGTCATGACGGGTGTCCTCTCCTTATTTGCCACCCCATCTGCCCTAAGGACTACCTCTGCCCTGGGGTCCGCCATCCTCTCCGTCTTGGGGCTCGCTACTTCCTCCTCCATCGGGGCCACCCACTTCGTCCTCTCCTCCTCCACCGGCTCTTCCACCCCATCGGGGCCACCTCTTCCCGCTCCACAAATAGCAAATTAAAATGATTCTAATGCACTCTCATCTGTCCACAAAGGTGGGTGACCCCCTTCTTTGCCACCTCGTCTACTTGCTATATCATTTCGTAGCACTGTGACCTCATCCTGAATGTATACTACATGGCCTCGTAGCACTCCAACATCATGGCATAAATCTGCTACCTCGCCTCTCAACCTTTGTCACGAAACGACATACAATATAAATTGTAAATGTATAATACTCACTTGAGGTTCGTTGATAAGAGTTGGTAATTGTCTTCCAGATGGATAACCATCTGCTCAGGATGCTCAACAATGATGCATCCGAGGACAACGTGTCTTCCCTCTCTTTGTAAACCGAGTACCCAAGAATGTGACAGTCTCATATGCCAATGTCTGCAAGAAATACAATTATTATATATAAATTTAGTATAAAAATATTTTAATGTTGATTATGCTAAGTAATTGCTTGTACTATCAGGGAAAATCCATAAGTATCGTACTTACGCAAGAATCTCTTGTGCTTCGAATGTGATCTGGTGAACACGTGTACGGTGTCTTAAAAACATCTCTGCCCCTATGAATAGTTTTTGAAGGCATCAATGTCGTCACAACTTCCAAATGAAAAAGGTCGATCGTAGTCTTTTTGTGATGACACATCACCACACTCTTAAGGATATAGACTAGTCCTAGTTTCATTCTATCCAATATCTAGTCACACCCCTTAATTACGCCAATCAACTGTGGTAGAAGTACCGTCCTCAGTCCTTGAAAATACGCATTGTACAGCCTATTGCTTCTTTGAGTACCGTCGCTAGCTGCTTCATCGTCCATAATCTTCAGTCCAGTCATCATAACAAACTCAAACATAGAGAAACTAGCGACTTTGCCCCGATATCAAAGTGGAAGGCATCGTTGTCGACTGGCCTAAGCTGCCTACATAGTAATGCATCGCTGATTTGCTTAGAGTACTGCACCTCTCTCAATTGATATATGACCCACATGAAGAACTGGAGTAGTATATCTCCGTACTGATCACTGAGCAACTCCAATACAGTAGTAAAACTCTCAAAACTACTGTTTCATGTACTTTTTTCGCCATCTGTCTCAACTCAGCATCGAGATGGTACTCTATCTTGAAAAAATTCATATGTTAGAATTTTCAACAAGAGATAATGGAATAAAGCATAATATCAAAAAATTAAGTGAATCGAATTGTATCTACTATACGCAAGAAATAGATTCATTTACAACGACACCAAAAAAAATGATTTAATAAATTAAAAGTGAAAAACAAAAATAAAAAGAATTAAAAAAAAATTAAATAATAATAGAAAATATAAAAATTAAAGAAAGAATATAAAGAGCATTTTAAATTTAAAAAATAAATTATGATAAATTAAATTAATTAAGAAATTTTAAAAAATTAAGAAAAAGTAATAAATTAAATTAAATATAAATTAATGACCAAATAAATAAATAAATATAAATTAAATAAAAAATAAAGTAAGAATATTAAAAAGTAATTTAAATTGAAAAACCTAAATTATAATATGTAGAAAATAGTTAAGAAATTTTTTAAATTATTACCAAAATAATAATAAAAATAATAAAAATTAAGAAAATTAAACAAAATTAAAATATAAAAACTAAACAAAGAATACAAATATTATTTAATTAAAATTGAAAAATATTAAAGATTTGTTTAAAAAGAGTTTTAAATTGAAAGAAAAAAATAAAAGTTAAGAAAAAGAATTTGGTAATTTAGTAATTTGTTTAAAAAGAATATTTAATTTCTTAGTTTTTAATTTAAAATTCAAATATTCTTTATTTAATTTAAAAAACGAATTAAAATTTCGTAATTTATAAATTTTAAAAATACAAATAAAAAATAAAAGATTTGGGCCGACTGGCCTAAACTCGGCTGTTAATAGTTGGGTCCGACAACCGGTAATAGTCGTCGTTTCATTTCTCTCGTCGGAAATCCGCCATTTCCTACGAGAGAAAGCTATTTTCAGAAAAAAAAAAAAAAAAACTTAAATCACTACTACACTCAATAATCTACCTAAATAATAAAGAATAAACATTATAAATGTAAAATCTAATCCACAAACTTTGAAGATAATGTCGCTGATTATTCGGTTGTGTGGTAGTCGGACTGTGAGGATGACTATTTCGACCGGATCTCGACTATTAGAGATTACGTGAGTTTTTTCTTTTTTCCTCTCTACTTAAATTGTACAAAGATGAGAGTATTTTATATTTTTGGTATTTAACTCCAAGATTTTGCCATTTTCTTGTATTTCCTCCTACACCGTGGAATAACTGAGGGAGTAGGGGGTGTTTCTCTCCTACCACTACACCATTGATCTGCGCGGTTTTGTGCAAACTAGAATTTCCTCCCCTAGATTTCTGAATGTGCAATGACATCGGTGATGTGGGTGAGGTAAGCAGAAGGATATGACATTTTTTTCTACTTTTTAAAATATTTTCTTTTCTATTTTTTTCTGAAATTTTCATTTTTTATAATTTTGTAACATGAATATTAAAACAACAATTTTACCCTTTTAATATTTGTAAGTAGTGGTCAAATGGATTGACTAATGAAAAAATCAGTTGATCCATTTGGATAAATACTGCCTATTTTGCGAATGTTGAAGATAAAAGTGCCAATAACCACAAAGTTTGAGAACTGTTTCATAATTAACCCTTTCCATAGAGATGTTTGTAATCTTAAAGACTTACGAGATTTCTTTAAGATAAATTTATATCATGGACACTCTTGAATTTATTTGATAAGAGTATTTTTTATAAAGGTTTTGTTTAACGTGTTCACTTTCAAAGTTCTCTACTTAAAATCAAGGAATATTTGATAATCTTGTTATGAAAGTGCCATGAAACAAATTAGGGATACCAAATAATTTTTAGGTGAACCACCATGTAACCATATAGAGCTATTCAATTAAACCATTGTTAGTTGGCTTTTAGCTCAACTTCCTTCCAACAAACGTTAACCGGTCTTTCCTACTTGTTGTATAAATCTACACCCCAACTCTACCCCCAAAACATCACAATTCAAGATAGAGATGGCTAGCAAGAAATCACAAGCTGACGAACGTGCCGGAGCAGAAATTGTGCAAGGAGCAGAAGAATGTCACCAGCATTCCATCGAGCTCCTAGAAGAGCTGGGATTTCCCAGAGGCGTACTTCCTCTCAAAGACCTCGTAGAATGTGGACGAGTCCGTGAGACGGGGTTCGTTTGGATGAAACAGAAGGCTCCCTATGAGCATTTCTTTGTTGGGAGTAACACACTTGTTAGCTATGCAAATGAGGTTACTGCATATGTGGAGAAAGGTAGAATGAAGAAAATGACTGGTATAAAGAGCAAACAGTTTCTTTTATGGGTGCCAATAGTTGAAATGAGTATTGAAGAACCTGATGCTAAGAAAATTTATTTCAAGACTCCTATGGGAATTGGCAGGTCTTTTCCTGTTACTGCTTTTATGAGTCCAGAGTAAAATATGATTTATCTGGAGAATGTCAAGGAGCCA
>CAIGRF010264658.1:0-10316 GCA_903798235.1 Fraxinus ornus
ACTACCGAATGTTGCCTTTTATATATTGCAAATGGTATTTTTTGTTGTAGTGCGGAGACGAGCCGAGAGGCCTAGGTATGGTAGAACTATGAAGTAGGTCATCACAAACCCCACCTTACTGTCCCCAAGAACTTAGAATGGTTCAATTTTTCATAAGAAGATTCCCAAGGAGTGATGCAAAAATAGAACGACGCTTTGGTCATAACCATGTCTTTCATCTTGGAAAGAATGGAAATTGAGAAAAAGTATCTACAGCCTTACCACAGAAGGTTGAAAGGGTTTTCTGAAGATCATATTGAAGCCCGAGGTCAGATTGCCCTGATCGTCGAGCTCGATGAAGGACCCTATCAAACAAGAATTATTGCTGATTTTGTGGTAATCGACCTACCATCCAACTTTGATGCCATCCTGGGAAGGCCTGTAATCTATGAGCTAAAGGCTATAGCTTCAATTGATCACTATTGCATAAAGTTTCCTACCTCCAATGGAGTAGGTGTAGTTCGAGAAGATCAAGTTGAAGCTCGATCCTGCAATATTGACTTGCCTACCTCAGAAGTGCATATGTTTCTAGATGGGCAATACGACAAATTAAAGGAGTAACCGTTCAGCTGACCTAGTAAAGATAAGGATTAGTCATAAGTATTATAAAAGACTTGAAGAGAGCTTCCTACCAACCCAATCTAAGGAAACAAACCCACATCCTTCCCTAAGTGTTCTAATAGTGGCTCTACCTATAGCCAGTGTAACCGTTCATCGTGTTCAACTATATAAGGCAACACCCTCAACATTTTGTATGTCAAAATTCTAAAGTGTATGGGAATTCCACTTCATTTCTTGCAGTTGTACCCTAATGTGGTTCTCGAATTGAATGGAGCCTTAACTATGGCAAAAGGACAAATTAAGATCACTGTCGAAGTCGTCAGCGCTCCCCGTCGATCTCACATCGACGCTGATTTTGTAATGCTCGGCTCTACCTCACCTTATGATGCAATGATGGACAATCCCTACTGTTTAACTTAAAGGCCGCCATGTCAGTGTACAACTAATCCATTAAATTTCCCACTCCCATGGCCCATGGAAGATCAAATGGAATAAGGAAGCTGCTAAAGGGTGTCATTTTATTCACCGTCCCACAAAAAACAAAGTTCTTCACAACTTATTCCAGCATAGAGTAAATACGGCCTACTAGGTAGAACCTGACATTAGCTTATTAGATCATAGAATCAAGCTAAAAGATAAAGGAGCAAAACCTCGTTGAGGAAATGGAAAAGGTACAGGTCAGCCATGACATACCCCCAAAAGAGCTTCAAATTGGACATAAACTGCAACAACCACTCAAGTAAAAACTCATAAAATTCCTTAGCGATAATTTAGACGTGTTCTTCCGGAGCCATAAGGATATGGAGGAGATTGATACTAAGATTGCTTGTCACCGACTCAATATAGATCCTACTGCTCGACCAAAATAGTAAAGATGGAGACCATTCAATGCTAAAAGCTCTAGGAAAACAAGTGGAGAGCTGCTTAGCAATAGGTTTATCAAGGAAGCGACTTATCCAAATGGGTCATCAATCCCCTTTTGGTGAAGAAAACAATGGAGATTGGAGAGTCTACATAGATTTTACCGACCTCCACAAAGCCTGTCAAAAGGATAGTTTCCCGTTGCCAAGGATGGATCAAATGGTCGACACCACAGCCAAGCATAAGCTCCTCAGCTTTATGGATGCCTATTCAAGCTACAATCAAATTCCCATGTACGAACTTGATCAAGAACACACTTTGTTCATAACCAATAGAGGCTTGTACTGCTACAAGATGATGTCGTTTGGATAATGTCAGAGCAATATATCAAAGGCTCACAAATTCGATGTTTGCCCAACAAATCGGCAAAACCATGGGAATTTATGTTGACGGTGTACTAGTAAAAAACACCAAAGCTAAAGACCACATCAAACATTTGTCAACATGTTCTCAATCTTTCAAAAGTATAAAATGAAGCTCAACCACCTCAAGTATACATTTGAGGTCAACACC
The DNA here is from genome assembly GCA_903798235.1 of Fraxinus ornus. Lineage (NCBI taxonomy): Eukaryota > Viridiplantae > Streptophyta > Magnoliopsida > Lamiales > Oleaceae > Fraxinus > Fraxinus ornus. The sequence continues at coordinate 2,035 of CAIGRF010264658.1, forward strand.
GACAAATTCTTAGGTTATATGGTGAAGCACTGAGGGATAGAAGCCAATTAAAAAAAAAATCGAGCTATCCTTCATTAAACCCAAAGAATAACGCAGTATTTGTAGCATAGCTTTGGGGTGTCAATTCCACATAGAGATGAAAAATTGGTCAAAGGATTAAAAGGTAAATGTTCTCTTGGAATGTGTAATAGAATTTATTACTTTAGTGAAGTTTAAATCAAAGTTTGAAATAACGAAATTAAAATCAATGTTTGGAATAGTGAAGCGCCGAAATTCTCTCAATTGCATTGAGTCATTCAACATCAATTTTTCATTCCTTTTACTCAATTAGAGGTTTTCATCCCAACTCTCTAATAAGAAGATATATCGTTGGAAATCAATTTATTTCAGTTGTAATCCTAGAATCTAGATTTCTTATAACACATTCCCACGTTTTTCATTGGAATAAGATTAAGAAACGAACATATACATCAAGGGTAAGACAGCAATTAATCACACCAATAATATAAATTTGAGATTAAAATTCAACAAATACTTTAATTATTCAATTAAAAAAAGTGTTACTAGATCTATGAAGAATTTAATAAAAATTAAATCAACCTCAAACAAATGCATGTAGGAAAAGTGCAAATCCTAGAATTATTCAACAAGGAAATCTATGAAGCATTTAATAAAAGTTAAATCAATCTTAAACAAATTCATGTAGGAAAAGTCTAAAACCTAGAATTATTCAACAAGGAAAGATCAAATTACATGAATAGAGGGTGTGAAATCTTCAACTCCAATGACTTCCTTCCTAGCTTCACCAAGAATTTTAGTTCTCCATGGAAATCTTGAGCAAAAACCAGAGAAAAATATGTATGGAGCGTCCTCCTGTGTCCAGGGACGTATTATGGTTCAAATACATGAATCCCCATTTGTTTCTATATGTAGTTGAACGAAATTAGGAAAATAAATATTCGTCCCCGAACATAACTATACGACCATGTAGTTCATCAGCATGCGGTCGCATAGTTCATGGAAAGTTGGTGTCTCCATTCTCCGAATCAGTGTATGCGGTCTCATGGTAGACAACACTATGAGACTCTTGACATCTTTCCTTGTTTCTTCTTATCCAGTGCTTTATTCCTTAGCTTAATTTGACCTCGTCATCTTCATATCATCGTTTTCCTTCTGATTCATCTTTTGGATATTTACAATTTGGTCCCTGAACTTTCATTTCCTTCAATTTGGTCATTTTTCACTTATTTCTCCTTATTTCTGCTACATTCATCATGTTGTCCTACATAACATAAATTACATAGAATTAAGCTATATTTCAACATAATAATCAATAATTTCCTATATTTTGACAGTAAAATAAGTGTGTAAAAATGCATTTATCAAACTCCCCCAAACTTGAACTATTGTTTGTCCTCAAACAAAATCGTAACTTAATTGTACATAAAACATGGTTTGTCAACCTGCCGTGTCTCAGGATTGGAATTCAGTAATCAAACAAATGAACAACTGCAAAAATTAAATCAATCTCCACATGTTACATGTATAAACCGACGCGTGTGTGTGAAAACTCATGTCAACATATTAAGATCATGATTGGCTCAATACCTGATCCATAGTAGTCAAATATACCCTTACTTCGCTCGAGAGATACACCCCCAAACTTAAGTTTTTCACTCAAATTTTCTGGGGTGCATCCTAAGTTGAACTTATTCAATTCTATTCATTATCCTCTCTTAGTTTGGATAGATCTCACTATTACAAGTTCACACTTCAATAAGTCGAGATTCTCCTATATTTTTTTTTTGCTTCAATTAAGACTAAACTAAATTACTTACTTCTCATCAAAGGTGTAGTTTTATCAACCAAATGTTTGTGGCTCAATGTATTTGTGTATTTTTCTTTTCATTATTCACGTTTTCTCTTTTTTTTTTTTTTTAAATATCTTCTCATTTGCTTTTTATATAACCCATGTAGCGAGCTTTATGCCGATAACTCCCAAGTCAGATGACTATATGGAACCAGATTTTAAACCACCCTTACATGCTTAATCACCCGAGTTATACAAGCTCGAAAATATGCTTTTATTCACTTAGAGATTAGTGCAATGCCCCTTTTATTTTAGACATTCAGTTTCTAAAACTATTCTCTAACTTAAAACTTTCATCTCGTCTTCGTCTCATTGGTTTTAGACAATCCACACAAGATAAGTTTCATGCACGAAATTCCTACTCATCTCAATGTTCCCCTGTAACAGCTCAGTCATTTCCAAACTACTCTATAGTTGGATTATGGATCAAGACTATAGAGGTTATTTGGTTTTCTTAATATGTTCAGCTATTTTCTAAATACTGAACTACATCACTAACTTAATATGCCCAACATGAGTAACTTGCATAGAAAATGTCAAGTTTTACATAAACAGGTTTTGACTAATTTAATACTACACTATTTACATTATTCACAGTTGATACGTATTCCAATAGTCACATCATAGTCGGCATAATTATCATAACCCACACAAATACACAAAACTAAGACTATAATCTAATGCTAGAAAACAAATAATAAATAATTGATAAATAAAAACTGAAATTTTTTTAGCATACACAATCACACAAAAAATTACAGTAAAATGATAAATGCCCACCCCCAAACTTATTTGAAACATTGTCCTTTATTTAGATAATCACGAAATGCAAAACTGAAAAACACGTAAAGAACAGAAAAAAATGTACAATAAGGTAAAGAAAATGGGGGCTCAGAGTACTCCTATGATTAGTATGGAGGTGGTGGATGGAAACCGCAACCGGATGCGCCATAAGTTGATGGTGGAGGGAGTCGTGTATGTTTTACATCATCTCGGACTGCTGTGTGAGCTCGACCTCTATGCTCTGAATGTTTAGAGATCGTTCTCGTACTTCATTCTCGATGTTACCCAAGCACTCCCAAGTCTTGTTAGCTAATGACTCTCTACTGGTAGTGGAAGCAAAGTTCATAGTGCTCAACATATCATTCCTCACATTCTGAATATCCATGCCCATAGCCTATTGAGACTCTCGATATCCTAGCTAGAACCAATCATAGTGGTGAACATATATCTCAACAACTCCGTATCAACTTTCATGGTGCCGGTGGTGGAGATGGTGCATCATGCATCTCAGTGTCCTCAGCCCCTTGCCCCTGTGCAGTTTGCTGCTGTATTAATCACTCACTCTCATGCTTCTCTCTATGTTTCTCCCTAACTCAATCATGATCTTCCAAGGTAGAGCGTTTAATGAAAGGGCTAAGTCTCTCGGGAAGCTCCTCGGATGGGATAGTGATGTCCGCACTCTTGCATATCCCACTAATCGAACTTGCAAAGATCAGAGAATGATGTCGATCTCCTCAAAGGGAATGAATATGTTCATAAATAAAGGTAGTCAAGTCGATCTTCTATCTTCTAACCAAGTGATAGATGAAATCGGCCGCCGGATCGTTGAATGTCTTCCTATGTGAAGTTGGCTTGATGTTATGGCAAATAAATAGCTATGGAATGGCTATGGTCGGTGTAAGCTCGATCTGACACCATACTAGAGTCTGTAATGGCCATGTATTCTCACTCCCAAGCAATACTTCCCCAACTGTGTTCCATGGGAAGTCTCCAAGAATGAGAACTATGTTATCCCATGATAATTGGTAGTAATCATGTATTACCTCGGGTGTAAACATGATCCATTTATCCCTTACCCACGTCTGATGTAGATGCTCGAATCCCGAATGTCTATGTCACTGTTAAAGTTTACATAAAATTCGCGAACCAGGCCCTCATATACTGGGTGAGGTCTTTCAACCACTTTATCCCAACCGCAATTTTGTACCAAAGTCACGATCTCAAATTCGGGAAAATCTTCTAATCTCACCGACCGTTCTGAGAGCAGTACCTAGTAGCTAATAACATCAAAGTATTGTGTGGTGGCCTCTTGATCCAAGAATCTCATTTTCCTCCTTCAGGTCCTCTTGTTTGTACAATACCTGAAGTAGAAGCCACTTTTTTCTTTCCTTTGGAGGTGTGCTTAGGGGGCATTTTGCAAACACAATAAGAATTAAAACATGTAAGTTAACTATGATGCATAAATGAATACCATAGTACTTGGAGATAATAGATGGAACATGAACAACAAAAACTCCTAAACTTATGTTACAAGCAAAGAATTCAAGTAGTATACCAAACAAACATGATGCAATGTAACAATGCCATTCTTAACAAAATGTGTAATGAAACATGGGTATTGTCATAAAGATTCAAAATGTTGAGCATAAACCTAATATCCACTCAAACAAAGAAAATTTTGCATTTATAATCATGTTCGAACAAGCAAGTTTGCCCCCAGACACCGTCGAGTTGGAGCAATCTCTAGGCATATGAGAGAGTGTACATTATTCTAACACATGTTCAAATTTGAGGTAAAACAAACTTCATTTGAGTTAGAAAATGGAGGGATGAAGTGAGTGACGTGAAGTAACTTTTACCTACTATGTCATGGCAATGTGTGCAAATTTGGGTGTTGGTATTTCCAAGTGAATTTATCAATGACATTTAACACAAAAATCAATCCAAACACATAGCAATCATGTCACATTTGAATTGAACCCTAATTCAACATCAATCTTCTCCTAGGCATTTTATCGAACACTTTGAAGGCACTTGAGTTTTTTTCATAAAAGTTCCAAAACATTAGTGTTAATCAAGCCCAAATTTTTTTTTTCTCAATTCAACTCATAATCCAACACTCCATCACTACATAATTCTCATACTCATTTTCAATCATCCAATCTCATTCCCAAAACACAATTAGATCTTGCATAAAAGGGGGCATACCTTGAGAGATTCATAGATGTTGAAGAATACAAGAATCGAGATTAATACGTGAATTTGATAAGTGTTGTGTGTGTAAAAGTCAAGAGGTGTGGGTGTGTCCATGTAATTGTGTAGGTATGTCCGTGTGTGTGTGTATTTAAAACAGTTCTGGGTAGTCGTTTCCTCTATGTGACCGTGTAGAGGAAACTAATACGATCGCATAGAGCAAACATTTAGGGCCAATTTAGGCCCTGATGCTCTAAATGCGACCGCATTGCTGGTTAGTCTATGCGGTCGCATAGACTACAAGTAAGGTGATTTTTTTGTTAGATAAATTCAATGATGATTATGAAATTTACAACAACTCAGCAATGAACTCTCCCCCAACCAAATCGAACATTGTCCTCAATGTCTAAACATGCCTACCAAAGGAAAAAGGAAGAGTATCACCTGAATACTGGAGTAAATCAACATATGGTCGAACAAGGGTTAACTTGAAAAGTACTCAATTGAAAAAAAAAATGAAGCAAGAAACAAAAAGAGACTTAAAAAAGAAAACGAATATACAAAAAAGAAAAGTAAAAAAGCATACATGAGGAATGTTAAGGATGGTAAATAGGGTCTGCAAGAGAAACTTCTTCCATTGCAAGCACATGTTGTCCATAAATGATCTTAAGATGCTTCCCATTCACTTTAAATACCTTACCATCATTAGGATCCTCAATTTCAACGACACCATTTTCGAAAACTCGTTTCACCACAAAAGGGCCCGTCCACCTAGATCGAAGTTTTCGTGGGTGCTTGTGAAGTCTAAAATCATACAAGTATAGTTTTTGATTTAGCTTAAATATTTTTCTAAGAACGTTTTTATCATGCAAAGCTTTCATTTTCGCCTTGTAGATTTTAGAACTCTCATAAGCGTCATTCCTCAATTCTTCCAACTCATTCAATTGAAATTTTATAAGCTTACATCCCTCTTTCAGATCAAAATTAAAGTGTTTAACTGCCCAATAGGCTCGGTGTTCTAGCTCTATAGGTAAATGGCAAGGCTTTCCAAAAATAAGGCGATATGGTGACATGCTTAAGGAAGTCTTAAAAGCCGTACAGTAAGCCGAAAGTGCATCGTTCAGTCTTAAAGACCAATCATTACGATTAGGGTTCACCATTTTCTCCAAAATTCGTTTAATCTCCCTATTCACCAACTCCACCTGTCTACTCGTTTGGGGGTGATAAGCAGTAGAAATTTTGTGAATAACCCCATACTTTTTCATTAGGGTCTCAAATAAATGGTTACAGAAATGTGTGCCCCTATCACTAATGATAACACGTGGTGTACCAAAACGAGACAAAACATTCTCTTTCAAAAAAAAATTTCCCTATTAGCCAATTCTACATGTCCACTAGTTTGGGGGTGATAAGCAGTAGGAATTATATTAATAACCCCATACTTTTTCATGAGTACTTCGAATGAACGGTTGTAAAGTGTGTGCCTCTATCACTAATAATAACACGTGGTGTACAAAACCGTTTAAAAACATTTTCTTTCAGAAATTTAACAACCGTTTTATTGTCATTAGCCTTACAAGTTGATGCTTCTGCCCATTTAGACACATAATCAATTGCCACAATAATGTACAAATAACCAAAAGAGGGTGAAAAAGGTCCCATAAAATCAATACCCCATTAGTCAAATATTTCAATTACCAAAATGGGATTTAGGGGCATCATGTTACTCCGGGACAAAGAACCTAAATTTGTGTATATTTCACAAGATCTATAGTAATCATTATTGTCCTTAAATAAAATAGACCAGTAGAAGTCACATTGTAAAATTTTTGCAGTAGTCTTTTTTTATAGAAAAGCCTCCACATGCTTGGGTGTGACAAAAATTTAGCACACTAGGTATTTCCTCATCAGGGATACAGCGTCTTAAAATTTGGTTGGGATAGTATTTAAATAGACATGGATCATTCCAATAAAGATTACGTACCTCAACCAAGAACTTCATCTTGTCACATGACCTCCACTGTTTAGGAATCTCACCTATAACCAAATAGCTCACAATGTGAGCAAACCATGGTAGAGAAAAAGACAAAAAAACAAATTCTCATCTGAAAATTCATCTCTCAATGGGAATGTGATTGTGTTGTCCTCGAAAGTTAGCCTTGATAGATGGTCAGCCACCACATTTTTCACTTCATTCTTGTCTTTAATTGTGATGTCAAATTTCTGCAAAAGTAAGTTTCGCGCCTTAGCATCCTTCTTTGCAAGAAGGTACTTAAGGGTTGTATGATCTGTGAAGATTTTAATGGGAGAGCCAATTAAATAAGATCCAAATTTACCAAGCACAAAGACTACAGCTAGTAACTCTTTTTCAGTAGAGGAATAGTTCATTTGAGCATTGTTAAGAGTTTTACTAGAATAGTATATCACAAAAAGACTTATCTTTTTCGCGTTGCCCAAGAACCGTACCTACCGCGTAATCACTAGCATCATACATGATTTCAAATGGTAGTGTTCAATCATGTGGTTGCATGATAGGTGCTGAAGTGAGTTTGTCAATCCGTGTTTTAAATGTATCTTCACATTCGAGAGTCCATTCAAAAGCGGCATCTTTATTTAGAAGGTTACACAATGATCTAGAGATAGATGAAAAGTTTTATATAAACCTTCTATAGAAACTTGCATGATCTATTAATGATCTAGCATCTTTTATTGTCTTAGGTACATGCAATTTAGAGATTAGTTCAATTTTAGACTTGTCAACCTCTATCCCCCTAGAAGAAATCACATGCCCTATGACAATTCCTGAAAGTGTCATGAAATGACACTTTTCCCAATTTAAAACTAACCATTTTCCTCACATCGTGTCAAAACTCTCTTCAAATTTAACAGGCATGCATCAAAAAATACAGTAAAGTCATCCATGAACACTCCATGCAATTCTCTACCATGTCACTAAATATACTAGTCATGCATCTTTGGAATGTGGTAGGAGCATTACAAAGTCCAAAATGCATAAGTGCCAAAGGGGTAAGTAAATGTGGTCTTTTCCTGATCATCTAATGCAATTTCAATTTGATAGTAACCAAAGTAGCCATCAAGAAAATGGTAAAAAGGATGGCTAGCTACACGCTCCAAAATTTGATATGGAAATGGGTGTGGAAAGTGATCCTTATGGGTGGTAGCATTTAGATTCCTATAATCTATGCACATGAGCCAACCGGTCACTATTTTTTGTGGGGACAATTTTACCTAATTCATTTTTCACTACCGTGACTCCTGACTTTTTAGGAACTACCTGTGCAGGACTAACCCATTTACTATCCGCAATAGGGTAAATGATATTTACTTATAACAATTTAAGCACCTCATTTTTCACTGCATCTTTCATTATGGGATTTAGTCTACGTTGTGGGTCTCTCCTAAGATTAGTTCTTTT
>CAIGRF010264658.1:10672-28179 GCA_903798235.1 Fraxinus ornus
TCTAGAGATAGATGAAAAGTTTTATATAAACCTTCTATAGAAACTTGCATGATCTATTAATGATCTAGCATCTTTTATTGTCTTAGGTACATGCAATTTAGAGATTAGTTCAATTTTAGACTTGTCAACCTCTATCCCCCTAGAAGAAATCACATGCCCTATGACAATTCCTGAAAGTGTCATGAAATGACACTTTTCCCAATTTAAAACTAACCATTTTCCTCACATCGTGTCAAAACTCTCTTCAAATTTAACAGGCATGCATCAAAAAATACAGTAAAGTCATCCATGAACACTCCATGCAATTCTCTACCATGTCACTAAATATACTAGTCATGCATCTTTGGAATGTGGTAGGAGCATTACAAAGTCCAAAATGCATAAGTGCCAAAGGGGTAAGTAAATGTGGTCTTTTCCTGATCATCTAATGCAATTTCAATTTGATAGTAACCAAAGTAGCCATCAAGAAAATGGTAAAAAGGATGGCTAGCTACACGCTCCAAAATTTGATATGGAAATGGGTGTGGAAAGTGATCCTTATGGGTGGTAGCATTTAGATTCCTATAATCTATGCACATGAGCCAACCGGTCACTATTTTTTGTGGGGACAATTTTACCTAATTCATTTTTCACTACCGTGACTCCTGACTTTTTAGGAACTACCTGTGCAGGACTAACCCATTTACTATCCGCAATAGGGTAAATGATATTTACTTATAACAATTTAAGCACCTCATTTTTCACTGCATCTTTCATTATGGGATTTAGTCTACGTTGTGGGTCTCTCCTAAGATTAGTTCTTTTTTCTAGAATCATATGTGAGCAAATTAAAGGGCTAATACCTTTTATGTCAGCTAGGGTCCAGCTTAATGCAGATAGATGCTCATTCAGAATGTTCAAAAGTTTCTTACATTGACATGCATTCAATTCTAAAGAAATAATTACAATAAGGTATCGCCTGGTCCAAGAAATTCATGTTTTAGTCCTGGAGACAGCGGTTTCAACTCTGGTTTAGGACTCTCAATGCTTGATGGCTTCTGTCCTCCAGTCCTTTCGGTAACTCTTCAAACTTAGGCTGTCATGGTGATGCTCCATATTCCTGCAATTTTGCAAACACAACACAAATGTTAGTATACTCTTCATCATCAAACCTATCTGGGATTCAGAATTTAAGAGAAAAAAGTTCAGAGGGTCGAAGTCGGTGTTTGCATGTGTTTGCTTCAGAGTGAGTGCATCAATCCTGAATGTTTGATAACGCTCATCATCCTCATGTGGCTAATTTGTGATGTGAAAAACATTGACTTCTAAAGTCATGTTCCAAAAAGAAAGCTTCATTAGACAATTCCTACAATTTATAAGAGCATTAGCTGTAGTAAGAAAAAGGTCTACCAAGAATAATAGGGATTTTAGAATTCACATTTACATCAACATTTACGTCCAAAACCAAGAAGTCCACAAGATAGTAAAATTTGTCAATTTGAACCAATACATCATCAACTACCTAGGCCTAATTGTAGACCTATCAGCTAATTGTAAGACCATAGAAGTCAATTTTATCTCACATAAACCTAACAACAAGTAAATTACATAAGGCATGAGATTTACACTTGCCTCTAAACCAAGAAGAGCTTGTGCAAACTCACTGTTCCCAATGTCGCAAAACATAGTAGGACAACCATGGTCCTTATACTTCAGTGGGATCCTTTGCTCAATCACCGTACTCACTTGCTCAGTCAAGAAATCAATTTTCTTGACATGATGCTTTCTTTTCATAGTGCACAAGTCCTTAAGGACTTTAGCATATGTAAGAACTTGAGAAATCACATGCAAGAGAGGCAAAGTTATTTTTATTTGCTTGAGATGTTCTAGGATTTCACTATGTTGATCGACAGACTTCAGTGTAGGCTTAACAGCTTGAGGGAAAGGCACTCTAACTAGATTTTCTACCACTTCCTCATTAGGGATGCTCTCACTAGATCTTTTTCAGTTTCCCTAGGCATGGGGATTGGTTATATGACTTTCCCTGATATGGTGGTTATGACATTCACTTTCTTAAGATTATTTTCTTTCGATCTTAAGGTTTTTGCCATGTGCTGCCCATTAGGATTTGGTTGAGGCTGAGTTAGAGATTTTCCATGCTCTCCTACAGCTAAGGCATTAGTCAACTTAGACATATGATTTTTTATCTCTTTGTTTTCCTCAACTATCTGAGTGATCGTAGTCTCAAACTTCTTATTTATCTTACCTTGTGCTTCTATAAAAGCATGTAAAGTGTCTTCCAAAGAGTTCCTAGAAGTTGTAGGTTGACATAAAGGTGTATTAAAAGCTCTAGATGGCTGGATAGGTTGTTGTTTTTCAAATTTCCAGCTGAAATTGAGGTGATTCTGCCATGTAGGATTGTAGGTTTCCAAAAATGGAGCTTTTTGTATGTGCCTAAGGCGTTATAGTGTTCCTTATAAACCCCCATTCATGTCAGCAAAAGTACTACACTCTTGCGCTAGATGATCAGTTCCTTATAAACCCCCATTCATGTCAGCAAAAGTACTACACTCTTGCGCTAGATGATCAGTTCCACCACACACAAAATAGGGTCCTAGAGACTCAACACAGGATACATTCTGTGTAGATTTCGAGTCCTTAGCATGTAGGGTCTCTATTTCTCTAGAGAGGGCTTCTACTTTGGCTCAAAGGCTATCCCATTTCCTAAGATGATAGATACATATGGTAGTGGAATATTCTGTGGTTCGTGACCTATTGGTACTCTTAGTAGTGCTAGGTCCAATCTAAATATGAGCTTTTTCTTCTAGGTCATCTAGATATTCTATAGCCCCATAAGGATCTTTTTGTAAAAATTAACCTTTACACATCATCCCTACGAATTGATGCTCCCTAGGTGTTAATCCATCATACAAATAGCTCACGATACACCAACTCTCATAACCCTAGTAGGGCAAAGAGCTTGTAGTTCTTTATATCTTTTTCAGGCTTGGTATAAGGTTTCGCTATCCTTTTGAGTAAACGACGAAATTTGTTTATTTAAGGCACTAGTTTTATAGTGGAGAAAATATTTATTAAAGAATACTTGAGTCATTTCAGCCCAAGTGCCAATCGACCGTGGTCTCAACGAATACAGTCAGCTTTTAGCTCGTTCTTTAAGTGAAAATGAGAAAAAATTTATCCGATTGCGTCCGTTGTACCATGTTGATTGTGAAAGGTTGCGACCACCTCCTCAAATTCTCTAATATGCGCGTATGTATTTTCATTTTTGAGTCCATAAAAAGTGGGAAAAAAGTTGGATCATTCATGGTTTAAGTTCCATATATGGCATATTAGGCGAAAACATGATGCATGATGTTGTGGATGTGCGTGTGGGGTGAATATAATCTTATAAAGCCCTATAAGGCGCATTACCATGTTCACTATCAGTCATAGCCTTGTGTTGTCTGCATTCGTGGCAATAAATGAAGTATAAAAGATAGGGTTAGAAAGTGACTCAAACATTGGAAAATGTCATTCGGTAGAGCTTCCTTACTCGCCTCAATCTCTTCTCATAAAACACGAAAACTAAACTATATGAGAATAAAAAGAATAACAAGTAAGAAAATTAATTTAACTAAAGAATAGTAAAGGAACGATATCACATTTTTCAGTCGATCCCTTGGTATTTTGTACCGTTTCCCCAGCAACGGTGACAAAATTCGATTAAACCTAAAGAATAACGCGGTATTTGTAGCATAGCTTTGGGGTGTCGATTCAACAGAGAGATCAAAAATTGCTCAAAGGACTAAAATGTTAATGTTCGCTTGGAATGTGTAATAGAATTTATTAGTTTAAATCAAAGTTGGAAATGAAGAAATTAAAATAAATGTTTGGAACAGTTAAGCGCCGGAATTCCCTCAAATGGATTAGGTCATTCAACATCAATTATTCATTCTTTTTACTCAATTAGAGGTTATAGACATGATAGAGATGAAAATAATTCTTTTCTTATTTTTTCTCAATAATTTTACAGCAATCACTGTCTCAATATATACAATGTAATGTAGAATAAAGAAGGAAAAGTAATATTCTAACTAAAGAAAGAATAATCTTTCATAACTAAGCACTAGTTATACCATATACAAATTTTAAAATAATCTCATAATTGATACAAGATTCCTTCTTTTCTACATAGGTTTTCATCCCAACTCTCTAATCGGAAGATATATCATTGGAAATCAATTTATTACAATTGTAATCCTAGAATCTAGATTTCTTATAACACATTCCCACATTTTTCATTGGAATAAGATTAAGAAATGGCCATATACATCAAGTATAAGATAGTAATTAATCACACCAATAATATAAATTTGAGATCAAAATTCAACAAATACTTTAATTTTTCAATAGAAAGAGCGTGACTAGATCTATGAAGAATTTAAGATAAAAAGAATTTTTTTTTCTTAGTTTTTCTCAATAATTTTACAGCAATCACTGCCTCAATATATACAATGTAATGTAGAATAAAGAAGGAAAAGTAATATTCTAACTAAAGAAAGAATAATCTTTCCTAACTAAGCACTAGTTATACCATATACAAATTTTACAATAATCTCATAATTGATACGGGATTCCTTTTTTCTACACTCCCCCACAAGTTGGATCATAGATGTTGATCATATCCAACTTGCAGATAAAGTCATCGAAAATTTGTCTAGGTAGTCCTTGATGAATACATTTGCTGTTTGTTGTTTGGTTGGAACGTAGATCATACAAATGGTTCCATTTTGAACTTTCTATTTGATGAAGTGCCGTCAACCTCTACATGTCTGGTTCTATCATGTTCGACTAGATTTAGTGAGATGTTTATAGCTGTGTTATTATCGTAATAGAGTTTAATCGAGGATTTCATTGTAACTTGTAATTCTTACAAGAGTTTCTTTAACCATAGTCCTTCACATATTCCTTCTGTGGCTGCTCTAAATTCTACTTCGACACTAGTTCAAGCTTCTACATTTTGTTTCTTGCTCTCCCAGGTTACCAAATTTCCACACACAAAGATACAATAGCCAGTGGTTAATCTCTTATCTTCAGTTGCTCCTACCCAGTCAGCATCACTGAATATTTCTATCTCCATATTTTCATTTTTCTTGAACAATAGTCCTTTCCCAGGAGAGCATTTGAGGTATCTCAGAATCCTGTATACTGTTTCTAGATGTGCTTTCTTTGAAGAATGCATGTGTTGGCTTACCACACTAACTGCGAATGCAATGTCAGGTCTAGTGTGAGATGGGTAGATCAATTTTACAACTAGTCGTCAATATCCGTCCTTTTCAATTGATTCTCCGTCATTGTCGGTCTTTCTTCCAAAATCTATAGGATTGTCAATTGGTTTACACCGAAGCATATTGGTTTTAGTTAGGAGGTCTAGAACATACTTCCGTTGTAAAACTCCGATACCCTTCTTTGATCTAGCTACTTTCATTCCCAGAAACTATCGCATTTGTCCCAAATCCTTTACTTCAAATTTTGTGGCTAGATAGTTTTTTAGCCTCTCTATCTCGACTATGTTACTTCCCGTGACAATTATGTCGTCAACATATACAATTAGAATAGTCTTTGTCCCATCTTCAAATATTTTGAAAAACATAGTGTGATCTGATTGCTTCTATTGGTATCCCTGACTCTTTAGTACATTTACAAATCTATCAAACATGCTCTAGGTGATTATTTGAGGCCGTATAGAGATTTTTTCAATTTGAATATTTTGTTTTCTTCATGTTTCGTAGAAAATCTCGGTGGTAGCATCATGTATACTTCTCCATCCAACTTCCCATTCAGGAATGTATTTTTAATATCAAGCTGTTGGAGTGGCCAATCCAAGTTTAATACTAGTGATAGAAGAACTCGAATAGTATTTAGTCTTGTAACTGGTGTGAATGTTTATGTGTAATCTATTCTATAGATTTGAGTATATCCTTTTACGACCAGACAAGCTTTGTATCTTTCTATTGTCCCGTCTGAATTATACTTCACATTAAACACCCATTTGCAGCCAACAAGTCTCTTTCCTTTTGGTAGTTCCATCACATCCCAAGTGTCATTTGTCTCCAAGGCTTTCATTTATTCCATTACTGCTTTTTTCCACCTGGGAATTTCCAAGGCCTCTTGGATATTTCTTGGAATATCTGTACTATCGAGGTTAGCTACAAAAGATTGAAATCTAGGAGATAAAGTTTTGTAAGCTACAAATTATGGGATAGGGTGAACAGTACATGATCGAGTTTGTTTCTTGAGAGCAATAGGTAGATCAGTGTCAGGAGCTATCATCGGTTCTGACTCTCTTGGTGCTTCAAGTGTGATGTTTTCCTTATACTTTGACTTTGGCTTTCTTGAGTAAACTATTATCTCTTTGTCATGTTGTTCTTTCTGTTCTCCCCCTGAATTCAAGTTGCCTTTTATAGATGGCATGTTGGGACCAGGTAGTGTTGTAGGCTCAGTGATAGATTCAGAGAGATTAATAGAGATTTCAAAGAGCTAATCTTCACTTAAGTTCTCCCCTTGAAGAAAGGATTTTTGGAAGTAGGGGCTTTTTTCAAAAAAGATGACATCAAAGCTAACAAATAACCTTTTTGTTAGTGGATCATAGCATTTATATCCCTTTTGTGTAGGTGAGTATCCAATAAATACACACTTAAGTGCGTGATGTTTAAGTTTATTTCGAAACTGGGGATGTATGTGTACAAAATCTGTACATCCAAACATTTTTAGGGGTAAGTTGGAGCTAAGACGAGAGTTAGGAAAGACTTTCTGAAATCTTTGGATGGGAGTCTCAAATTTAAGAGTGCAATTATGCATTCAATTTATAAGATAGGCGGATGTTAAAATAGCATCACCCAAAAGGTTTTGTTTACATTTGTAATGAACATTAGGGCACGGGCTACCTCAATTATGTGTCTATCTTCTCTATAAGCAATCTCATTCTGTTGGGGAATATCGACACGTGAGCTTTGGTGGATTATTCCATTTTCTTGAAGATAGGTTTTTAGAGTATTACTGAAATATTCCGTGCCATTATCCGTGCGCAGAATTTGAATTTTTGTCTGAAATTGGGTTTGAACCATAAAATGGAGATTTATGAACACGGAACGTACATCGATTTTTTCTTTTAGCAAATAGACCCAACATATTCGAGTATGATCGTCAATAAACGTAACAAACCATGTGAGTGCGATTAGGGATTCATGAGGTCCCCATAAATCATTGTGAATCATACTAAATAGTTTGGATGGTTTGTACACAGATTTTGGAAATGAGGAACGATGATGTTTTGCGAGTTCACAACTTTCACAATTAAGATCATAAGGCATTTTATTAGAAAATATTGAAGGAAATACATGTTTTAGATATTGAAAGTTGGGATATTCCATCCTATAATGCCGTAAAAGAATTTCACTATCTTTAGGAACAAAAGCAAAATCAAAACTAGCAAATTGATGTTGTTTACTCACATCAGCCTTGTCAAAGTAGTAGAGTCCATCACACCTTCTAGCACTGCCAATCGTCTTCCCCGATAATAGGTCATGAAATAAACAGCGTGAAGAAAAAAAGATTAGCAGAAAAATTTGCAATATTTGTCAATTGGCTAATGGATAGTAAATTGCATGAGAGATTTGGGACATGTAGGACTTGTTCGAGTGTGATTGAGTTAGAGATTTGAATACTCTCTTTTCCAGCCACTGAGAGAAAGAACCATCTGTAATTTTGACTTTAAGATTGCCCGCACATGGTGAGTATGAAAAAAACAAATTGTAGGAGTCTGTCAAATGATCGATCGGATGCACTGGAATCAATAATCCATGGTACTTTGAAAAGTGTAGTGGTTTTTAAAGCTCTCAGGAAATTAACTCTGTGGGCCAAGGAACTTGTCGAGCCAGATGATTGAAAACTAGAAAACATTTTGTAGAGTTGTTCTAGTTTCTCGAGATTAAAAGTACCGCTAGTATTGAAGTTTGAGTTTTGTACTTCGGTGGAATCAATTGTAGCTTGATAACCATGGTTTCTGGTACTCTGTCTCGGTTTTCAATCAAATGGTTTACCGTGTAAATCCCAACACGTGTCTTTTTTATGTCTAGGTTTCCAACAGTTGTCACACCATGGACAACCTTTTTGTTGTTTTGGACCTGGGCCAATTTTAGGTATTCATCTAGGCATTTTCCTCCCAAATCAGGCCCAACTGACTTTGGCCCATTAAATAAGTTTCTTGTAAAATTTTCAATAGCTCCGTGCAGCCCATACTCTTCTGACCCAGTCGGCCGCCAACCTATCTACAGACATAGCAGACCCATCTTGGTTCTTCAACATTATTTGCCGACGACTCTCCTCACATTCGACTTCAACGAATACATCCCGTGTGGAAGGCAGTGGTCGACGGCTAAGGATTTGACCTCTTACATCATCTAGTTCCCTGTTCAACCCAGCTAAGAACTCGTATACCCTTTCATTCTCCACCCTTTTTCTGTATCACACGTTGTCACTAGGGCAGTCCCACTTTTCATCCATGCTGATCAGGTCCAATTCTTGTTAAAGGGTGGTCATTTCTATGTAATAATCTGTGACATCCCTATCTCCCTGCTTGTCTGCTACAATTTTATTTTTATTTCAAAGATTTGGGACGACTCTTCTATATCAGAGTACATGTCTCGAACGGCATCCCATATGTCCTTTGCGGTTGCCATGAAAAGGTAAATTTACTGATTGACGATTTTATTGAATTCATGAGCCACACCATTACCATGGAATTTTTGGATTTCCATTTCTTTTGGACGATTGCGTTTGTGGGTTGTTTTGTGTCTCCGGTAAGGTATCTAATATTCCCTTTTTCCGTAGATCGCCAATTTGATTGATTGAGCCCACTTTCTATAATTTTTTTCTGTTGAGTGTTTCCACCATGAGTTGAAATGAGGAATTATCTGTTCCACCAGAAGTCATGGTGGGGAAGTTTTCAGCTTCTCTAGTTCCTAATTCGGAGGAGGCTGATTTCTAGTTGGTTGTGTTTTCTGCCATTGGTAGTTGGGTTTTTTTATTTCACCGGGCTCTGATACATTATAGACAGGATAAAGATAAAAATAATTATTTTCTTATATAAAAATAATTATTTTCTTATTTTTTCTCAATAATTTTATAGCAATCACTGCCTCAATATATACAATGTAATGTACAATAAAGAAGGAAAAGTAATATTCTAACTAAAGAAAGAATAATCTTTCATAACTAAGCACTAGTTATACCATATACAAATTTTACAATAATCCCATAATTGATACATGATTCCTTCTTTTCTATAGAGGTTTTCATCCCAAATCTCTAATCGGAAGATATATCAATGAAAATCAATTTATTTCAATTGTAATCCTAGAATCTAGATTTCTTATAACACATTCCCACGTTTTTCATTGGAATAAGATTAAGAAACGACCATATACATCACGTATAAGGTAGTAATTAATCACACTAATAATATAAATTTGAGATCAAAATTCAACAAATACTTTAATTATTCAATAGAAAGAGCGTGACTAGATCTATGAAAAATTTAATAAAAATTAAATCAATCTCAAACAAATTCATGTAGAAAAAGTCCAAATCCTAGAATTATTCAACAAAGAAAGATCAAATTACATGAATAGAGGGTGTGAAATCTTCAAATCCAATGAGTTCATTCCTAGCTTCACCAAGAATTTTAGTTCTCCATAAAAATCTTGAGCAAAAATCAGAGAAAAATATGTATGGAGGCATCCTCCTGTGTTCTAGGACGTATTAGGGTTAAATAAACGAATCCCCACTTGTTTCCATAAGTAGTTGAACTAGATTAAGAAACTAAATATTCGCCCCCAGAACATAACTATGTGACTGCATAGTTCATCAGCATGCGGTCGCATAGTTCATGGAAAGTTGGTATCTCCATTCCCTGAAGTAGTGTACGAGGTTGCATGGTAGACAACACTATGGACCGCATAGTGTTGTGTAACTTTCAAAATCTTCGTTTTAGTCCTCGAACTAGGGCTGTAAGCAAAAACCGCCAAATCGGAAAACCGAACCGAAACCGCAATTTAGAAACCGTCGATTTGGTGCCACGTGGACCCGTCAACGAAATGGTTTTGAACCAAACCAAACCGGTCAAAAACGGTTTGGTTTGGGTTTGAGAATTTTAATTGCGGTTTAAAACCAAACCGGACCGGCGAAAAAATATATAAAAATAAAAAAATAAAAATAATGATTTTTTTTGAAAATTCATCTAAATATGCAAAATTCAATAGTTTTGTCATTTGTGTGTATTTTTGTCAATTTATAATTTTCTATTACATATATATTATTATTACCAAATAATCCTAATTTATATCTAATAATCTCAAGACTAACATAATCTATCAAAAACCATTTTCCTCTTCAGAATTCAAATTTCTACAGTTGCTTCTGAGTCTGCATTCTCAACTGAAGGTCGGATACTTGATTCCTTTAGGAGTTTATTAGGTGCAAGGATGGTTGAGGCTTGTATATGCGGAAAGAATTGGTTTCAAATTAAGAATGAACCTATAGTGCTGCACCAATATTTAGATGAAGTGGAAGCATTTGATGATTCAATGAAAGTTGTGGCAGGTGGTTTATATTTTCTATTACCATATTTTTAAAGATTCTATTATCTATCTAGTATCCAATACTATGATGATGTAACGAATGCATTTGTTTGACAATGGAGACTATGAATCATGTGTGACAACAATTGATGTTTGAGTATATGTGAGAAACTGAATTCGTAACAATATACCACCGTAAGCTTGTGTAATTGTTATGTTTAGATATTATAAACAATTGATTTATTATTATGGTTGGTTATTCTTTTTGTCTAATCAGTAGTTTTGTTTTTCAGATATGATGATCACGAGGTCTTGTTGAACATTATTATATTTTTTGGGCTTTATATTTAGTTTAGTAGACTTGTATTGTAATATTATCGTAATGTCTTAGCCTAAAATGGCAAACAAAAAACTATATTTTAGTTTATTGTGATTTCACTTTGATTTAGTTGGTATTTAAATTTGTAGTAGATATATTTAGTTTGTTTTAGATTTATTGCTAATAAGATATAAGTATATATTGAATTCAATGAATTAATATCATAAAAGTAGACGGGCAAAAAAATATACGGCGAAACTGGCGGTTTAAAATCGGACCAAACCGTTAGGTTTAGGGTTGAGTTTTTTTCAAACCGTTCAAAATGGTTTGGTTTAGGTTTGGGTTTTTCTCAAACCGGTTTAAACAGTTTGGTTTGAAAATTTGTCAAAAATCGGTAAAATCGGACCGCTTACACCCCTACCTCGAACTTGGGTTGCTCGACTCTTGACCTTTTTCCTTGTTTCTTCTTATCTAATGCTTTATTTCTTATCTCAATTTGACCTCATCATCTTAATATCATTGTTTTGCCTTCCGAGTCATCTTTTGTATATTTTCCATTTGGTCCCTGAACTTTCATTTCTTCCAATTTGGTCATTTTTTCACTTGTTTCTCCTTATTTATTCATCACGTTGTCCTACAAAACGTAAATTACATAGAATTAAGCTATATTCCAACATATTAATCGATAATTTTCCATGTTTTGACAGTAAAATAAGTATTTAAAAACGCACTTATCAATACTCGAAATGACAGCTTCAACTTGACCTAAGGAGATATAAAGTCTCATGGGACAAATTTCATCATTAAGTAGATTTGTCTCACGATCTACGGATCAGTGTAAACCTTTCCGACACACTCTGAAATGGAAAAAAGTTCAAATTAACTGACAAAAGCCTTTGAAGAGATGAAAATACGACTATCTCAATCGTCTCTCCTTTCAAAGCCTAGGGCCAATGAAAAGTTGTCACTGTACCTAGCCATATCTGAGCATGCCCTAAGCACCGTACTCGTTAGGGAAGAAATTGTATCAAATATTCACTCTATTATGTCAATAATGCACTTTACAACAAGGCACTTTACGATGCCGAGCTACACTTCTTACCCATGGAAAATCTCACTTATGCCTTAGTTACGTTAGCAAGAAAGCTACAGCCCTACTTTCTACAACACCCCATACAGGTTATCCCCTAAGGTAAGTATTGCAAAAACTAGATACCTCAAGACGCTTGGTAAAGTGGGCCATCTAGCTCGACCAATTTGATATATCTTATAGGCCACAACAAACTATCAAAAAGACAAGACTTAGCTGACTTTGTAGCTGAATTTAGCTCAGATTCTTAAAAATAATTATACAAAGGCAGACTTTGGGTGTTGTTCGTTGATGTGTCTTCAAATGAGGTCCAAGTAGGTACCAGAGAGGTCCTAGTAAGTCCAGATTACCACTACTTTTATCAAGCATCGACCTTCGACTTCAAGGCTCCTAACAACGAGGCAGAGTACGAAATATTGACAGTAGGTCTTAAATTCGCCAAAGAATTAAAATGATAAGTCGATGAGGTCTTTCAGACCAAAGAAGACAGGATGAGTAGCTATTTAAAAGTTGCCTGAAAAGAATTAAGAAAATTTGAGGTGATAGAGGTAAAACAAATACCTCGATCCCAAAACAGCACGCACTAGTCAAGCAACTAGAAAGCATCCCTTAGGGAATAATTGGATAACCTACTATTGAGGAAAATATTGTAACGATAGTGGCCATAGACCCCAAGCCTTCTTGGATAGACGATATCATACAACCTAAGAATAGGTGAAAGCCCCGCAGACCCAGTTGAGGCCAGAAAGTTGAGGATAAGGTTAGATCGATATACTCTCTTAAACAATGTTCTCTTCAAGAGGGGATATACGATCCCATTATTGAGGTGCCTAAACGAAAAAGCCAACTTATACGCTTTATAGGAAGTTTACAAAGGAATCTAAAAAATCACACGAGAGGACAGTCCTTAGCTCACAAGATCTTCAAACAAGGATATTTCTAGCCCTCCCTAGGAAAGCACGCTCTAAAATTTGTGAAGAAGTGTAACAAATGCCAACAATTTGCACCTATCATCCGAACTCCTCTAGAGGAGCTTACAACCATAATTAGCCATTGACCATTCTCGAAATGGGGGATGTACTTGATTTAACCCATGCCTACTAGAAGAGGTGGAACTAAGTTCGCTATCGTCGTCGTTGACTACTTTACCAAATGGATATTGGCCGAACCTTTTGTGAAGATAACCGAGCACAAAACTATGGACTTCATTTGGAAATCGATTATTTGCATATTTGGAATTCCTCATTCCATAGTCACAGACAATGGAAAACAGTTTAACAATGCTCGTTTGAGGACCTTTTGCGAAGAGCTAAACATTCGAAAATATTTCTCCACACCAAATCACCCAAGCTAATGAACAGGTCGAAACAATTAATAAAATCATCGAGCATACTCTCAAAACTCGATTAGATTCTCTCAAAAGTGCATGAGTTGATAAACTCCCTAGTGTAGTGTGGTCTTATCATACCACTTCTCACACCAGTGCAAGACAAATCCCTTTTCCCTTGTGTTTGGTGTCGAAGATGAAATTCCTCTCAAAATAAAAGTCTCATCATTTCAAACTTCACGCTTTGATGAAGAGAACAATGAAAAGGCATTATGTGCTGAGCTTGACCAGTTGGACGAAAAAAGAAATGAAGCTGAACTTCAGATAGTCATTTACAAGCAAAAAATACCAAGTACTACAATCTGAAAGTATGGATAAGAAAACTTGAGTTGAAGATTTGGTGCTAAGAAAAGTCTTCATCGCCACACGGGATCTCTGGACCTAACTAGGAGGGACCATACAAAATTATTGAAATCCTATCCACAAGATTTTACGAGCTCGAAAACATGCAAGGATACCCTCTCTTGCACCCATGGAATGTGGAACATCTCAAAAATATTATCAGTAGGTAATGAATTGTACCGCGTTGTTCAACAAGTTTGAATAAAATGATCTTTATTATAATCACCTCAATCTTGTACAACATTTAGAGAAAATTTTGTAAAAATTCCGAACAATCTTTTCAGCCCAGCTAAAGCTTGCCTTAGCTACAACACTTAGCCCAATTTTCAACATGAAATCTTAAAGCTTGTTCCTTGGTAGCATGAGTTAAGGTTGTAAGTACTACAACACTTAAGGAAAAATTTCATAGAAATTTTGGACGAACTCTTTAGCTCGGCTAAAGTTTGCCTCAACTACAACACTTAGCCTAATTTCTAACATAAAATCCCAAAACCTACTCCTCAACAGCACAAGCTAAGGTTGTAAATGCTACAACACTTACAACAAGATTTTGTGAAAATTATGGACAAGCTCTTCAACTCAGCTAAAGTTTGCCTCAACCTTAACACTTCCCAATTTCCAACACGAAATCTCAAAACTGCCAAGGTTGTAAATGCTTCAATGCTTAGACAAAATTTCATGGAAATTCTGGATGAGCTCTTTAGTTCATCTAAAGTTTACCTTAGCTGCAACACTTAGCCCAATTTCCAAAACAAAATTCCAAAGCCTACTCCTCAACAGCACGAGCTAAGGTTATAAATGCTACAACACTTAGACAAAATTTTATGAAAATTCTGGACAAGTCTTCAACTCAGCTAAAGTTTACCTCAACCGCAACACTTAGCCCAATTTCCAACACAAAATTTTAAAACTTGTACCTCAGCAGCACAAGCTAAGGTTGTAAGTGTTACAATGCTTAGACAAAATTTAGTGGAAATTCTGGATGAGCTCTTTAGTTCAGCTAAAGCTTGCCTTAGCTACAACACTTAGCCCAATTTCCAACACAAAATTCCAAAACCTACTCCTCAGCTAAGGTTATAAGTGCTACCACACTTAAGAAAAATTTCATGGAACTGCAACACTTAGCCCAATTTTAACACGAAATTCCAAACACTGCTCATTAGCAATACGAGATAAGACTGTAAGTGCTACAATACTAACACAAAATTTTGTGGAAATTTCGGACGAGCTCTTCAGCTCGGCTAAAGCTTGCCTCAGCTGCAAAACTTAACCCAATTTCCAACATGAGATTTCAAAGCCCGTTCCTTAGTAGTACGAGCTAAGGTTGTAAGTGTTACAACACTTGGACAAATTTTAGTGAAAATTTTGGATGAGCTCTTCAGTTCAGCTAAAGTATGCATTAGCTGCAACACTTAGCCCAATTTCCAACGCGAAATTCCAAAGCCTGCTCCTCAGCAGCACAAGCTAGGGTTGTAAGTAAACTCTTCAGCTCACCTTCAGTTTGCTTCAGGTGCAACACTTGCCCAATTTCCAACACAAAATTCCAAAGCCTGCTCCTCAGCAGCACGAGCTAAGGTTGTAAGTGCTACAATACTTAGACAAAATTTTGTGAAAATTCTGGATGAGCTCTTCAACTCAATCAAAGCTTGCCTTAGTTGCAACACTTTGACCAATTTTCCTTGCTTTGAGGCTGATATCACACGTTTATCCAATCCAATCACCTCAAGACACGGGGTAAACATCATGGGGCACCCCAAATTGTGACCAATCACAATTTTGCAATGATTACTTTCCACCACACCTCCGTCATGGCACAGGGAAGCCGACATCAATAGCCATTCAAAATTAGGTTAGTGGCATGCACATTAGGGTTGATACTATAGCTGATTTGATGTAAAACATACCAATTTGCATATTTCTTGCAATAAATGGGATTATAATGGTCCCCCATGAGGACATAACTCAATCATTGTATGAAACTCACTTGAAAATCTCTCAACTTAATACAAAATAGTATTTTCTTATTATTTTAGCAATATTTTACCATTTCAGCACAATTAGTCCTACTCCTTTTTTAATTATTCTTAATGCAATTACTTCTTTTAAATATAGCATAAAGCATCTTCGATTTAAAACCGAATAGAACATGTGCAGTTCAAATTTTCTAAGGCTATGGTTTAGGTATTGCATGTATTAGTTATCTGCTAATACTCTATTTTCTGGATTGATGATTAATGTCTTAAAACACTTGGAACAAATTTTATCAGATTGCTCCATTGGATTTTCCTTGTACTTCCATGGAAAGGAGATAATTCCATAGTGACTATGGTTATCTAAGTTTTCCGTGGCAGTATTTGGTGACTTGGATAATAATTTATTTTGAAGATTTAGTGGTCTACATGAATCAAAGAATTTATTTTAGTTTCTGGTTTGTTAAATATTTATAATTATAAAATTATGAGAATTTTATTAAATGGCTATTAAAATAAGAGTCTTAGTACTTAAAACTTGTCAATCAACTACCGTCAAATGAACTTAAGGTATGGATGAAATGTTAAGTTCCATTATATATTATGAAACATTTAAAATGACATATCTAGAACGAAGTGTTTTGCATGTTATTATTTTGTTTTAATACATGTGAATGTATGATGATTAGCCGTTATAATATGATATTACTAATAAAGATAAAACATAATTGGACACTTATGTGATAGACACGGCTAGAACGTATCAGACCCTAGAAAGACAGTAGCTTGTAGAACTGCATTGAACCATAGATCCATCATTTGGTCCTGTGAAAATTACGTGACAAACTCGACTCGTTCGCTTGTCGAGTATGTAGGAGACATCCTTGGGAGGTGGACTATTGCAGTAGATGTAGGACTTGAGATCACACCTATCGAGGTTGTGGATAACCTCGTACACTCACTTCCACCTCAATGGAGAGACCTGGAGTTATGGTTAGGGATGAGATTCAAGCAGGAAACCCTCCAAAGTACCCATACATGATTGAGTTCGATTTGTATTATCAGACCCATCAAGATAGGTAAAGTGAAAACCTAGAAGCCCACCCATAGTAGTAGATAAACATGAAGATGAGGTGGAGCAAGAGCTCAAACTAGAGCCTCAGTTTGAATCAGACCCAGAGGAAGAGCCCAAATCAGAGCATGATAATGACTTTGAGTTTGAGTTAAAGAATGATCAGCCTGAACCTAAGCCACTAGTTGAGATGGATATAGAGTCTGAGCTCGAGACAAAAGACTCCTTAGAATATTAGATTTATATTTCATGTGTTATGTTATATTTCCCTTCATATTATTAGGATTTAAATTATTTGAATTATTGTATATCCTAAATTTAGGGAGTATTATTAATAGAAGTGTACATTCCTTTTCATCGTATTGAGCTATTGCATTGTCTAATATTTCTAAGACAAAATTTATTTTTGTTGATTTAAAGAAAATATCAAGATAGCAAGAAAAACAACTATGTTTGGGGATCTGATGAAGGATGTAACGTCCCAAATTTTATTGACTTAAATTTTGGGGTGTTACCGATACCATTTCATAATCATACTCGAAGCGAAATTATTTAATTGAGAATTTAAACCATTTGAATCTTAATATACGGAGATCAATTGCATGCTCTAACACATTTCTGTGCAACATATTGAGAAAACCCAAAGGAGTTCTCCATTTCATTTCATTTCGTTGAGACCCGCACGTCAATTAGCATTTCATAAAATAA
>CAIGRF010264667.1:2691-20982 GCA_903798235.1 Fraxinus ornus
GTTCGCAGCTCAGGTCACAACTCAGGTCACAAGTTCGCAACCCAGGCACACCACCACCACAACCATCACCACCACAAAACCGTGACCCGCACCACCACCACAATCATCACCACCACGAAACCGCACACTGCCACCGCAAACACCACCCCAACCATTGGCAAAACAACCACAACCATCACCATTTTCAACCACAGACCAACTATCAAAACAAAAAAAAAAACCTCGCACAGGCAGTAGATCGCCGAGAATAGGAGAGACACCGCAAATCGATCAAAACCAATTAAAAAAAAAACCTCGCAAAAAAAAACCCCTCCCCTCCCCCAGCAGCAGCGACCGCTGCTGCTGGAACCCAGCAGCAGCGAGAAGTCACCGGGGGAGGGGGGAGGGAGGGAGAGGAGGAGGAGGAGGCGGAGGCGGCAACGGGGAGAGAGGAGAGGATGGGAGAAAATAGTGAGAGAAATTTTAGATGGCAAATGAATTAGGGTTTACATATTATATAATTTAAGTTTTATCGTATTTTTATTAATATTTAATTAAATATAAAAAACTTGTATCTATATAATAAATATCTGATTTTTGAACATTAAAACTTAAAATCTGATTTTTGAACTTTGATCTTGAAAAGTAGGAATTCATGTAATTTTCACAAGAAAATATTGACATAAATGTGAGAAATCCAGGAAATTATGGGCCCCCACCGCTGGAAAACCGGTTTGGCTTTGATTTGGAAAAAAGACTTTATGTTATGTGGAGCATATGGTATAAGTGTTATTGGTGTTTTAGGAATAATAAAATATTTGAAAGAAAATATAGCCTATTTCTCCCTATGGGATAACGCTAGATTTCAGCTTCAATTTGGGCATATATAAATAAGGATTTTAAGGACTTTCTGTTGTCACTGTTAGTTGGAAGGGTCTTTTGATGTAGTTTGTATGTTTTCGACGTCAAGAGAATGTCATATCCACGGACTCTGATTTGCTAGTAATGAACCTAAGTTTTTAAAAGTAAATTATTGTTTCCAATAAAAAAAAGTTCCATAAGGGCATTCCCTTCATTTTTTAAGCAAAAGAAAAAAAAGTGACAGAGCACAACAATGTACTAATTCGGAGCATGGATAACGGTTCCTTAAGGAACTCTCTCTCTCTCTCTCTCTTGACTGTCGCTTTCAATCTCTACATGAAATCTTGAATTAATCATCCATGTTGGCTCACTTTATCTTCTTAACACATATCTACAGAGTACTCAGCAGGAAAAATAAGTGAATTTACTTGCACCCAAAATATCTACTTTTAAGGATAAGAAAAAGCTCTCATTTATTCGTGTGATTAGAAGCGTACAAAACATCCTGAAATGAATCTACCCCAAATGTCTCCCTCCGACAATCCCCACAGCGGGAAAAGAAGGGTCTGAAATAAGAATTTGCTCACTAACAGCGGAGCAATGGATTTTTTACTTATGCTAGTGCCGACAAAGAACATAGTATATGGATGATCCATGTTTCATTCAAACAAACAGGCCTTCATGTCTAAATAAATGATGATATTAGGCCTGAAACCTACAATTGTGTTAGATGAAGAGGCGTGAATCAGATTCGGTTGATCCCAGACCATACACAAATATCCAAACACAGTAGACAACCCAAAGGGAAGTGCGAAATAAAAATGCACACACAAAAAATCAAGTATGGATAAATAGAAGAAGAGAAAGAGAGAATTCATACTGTATAAACCCTTCAGAAATGGATGATGACCACGATTGAGTTCGGTGATCACCTCGAGCTGAGGATTTTTTTCTTTAAATGCTGGCAATTGAGATTCCATAAATTCCCTAAACAGAATAGATGAAATCACTAATCCTGTTTGAAACAAATGAGGATTTTTTTCTTTAAATGCTGGCATTTGAGATTCCATAAATTCCCTTATCAGAATAGATGATATCACTAATCCTGTTTGAAACTAGTTGCTGGCCTGTTTAAATGTATCCTGAGAGGAATCCACGATAACGATGTGCTGAGCTATATACCATTTGAAAACAACATTCTTCCACTCTCCATTGATTGTGTATATTTCAAAATAAAAAATTCAATTTTCAAACCCTTTATAACACTTCTCCATTACTTCTAGGACCCTTCATTAAATTTTATTTATTACAACTAAACGATATATATTGATGTTGTATCCCAAACAATGAAGATAAGCATCATTAATTTACAAAATATATGACGTTTCAAAATGATTTTTTTTTTATCAAAGAGGCATAGAATATGAAAGGAATGGTTTCTTATAGATGCAAGTTATAGGAATAAACCTTAGCTCTTGTTGTTTTAATATTGCAAACTCAACTTCAAACACATAATATAAGTGATCATGATAAGTAATGTGGACGCACCTATAAATTTTAATTATTGAGAACCTAATGTATCTACTTTGCATGATGTGCAGCTTTGTACTTGTGCATGTCGTCATACATAGTACATACACCTGTTTGCATATATTTCTTGGAGTCAGCTATGGTGTTAGAAGAGGATGTTTCCAAATGTCATATTCACGATTCATCTAACCTGTGAGTTA
This sequence comes from Fraxinus ornus, assembly GCA_903798235.1. Lineage (NCBI taxonomy): Eukaryota > Viridiplantae > Streptophyta > Magnoliopsida > Lamiales > Oleaceae > Fraxinus > Fraxinus ornus. The sequence continues at coordinate 5,262 of CAIGRF010264667.1, forward strand.
GAAATATCTCTACTTTTTTTTTGCAAAAGATATGCAGAAAATATAAATCGTTGAAAATGACAGTCAAATTTATCATAAATAGTTGTTTAAGAAATCAAACATCTTGACGTACTATCTACATCTATGATCAAAGCCAAATGCTCGTCATATTTATTTCATAACTTTGTCCAAATGTCATGTGTTTACAACATGGGTTTCATTTATAAAGAGGAGTGAACATAATGTGATTGTGCATGTAACACCAAATCATGTCCTACTTTTCCAATATTATGCCTTCCACTGCGGTACCTTAACTCCGTGTAGCTATAGCAGTTGACATAGATTATGTAGAAACTTGAACTCCAAACAGCTAAAAATTGTGCACGTATATCCTACTAACCTAAGAAACTGTCAGGACCTATAAAGGTGAAAACAAGATTAATTGTTCTATACAGGGATCACATAAGTAACAAAGCCAAAGAGATCTATGTTAAATAATTAAGTTCCAAAAAGGAGAATAATTCAAATTTTGGCCCGTGCTTAGAGAGATTTTAAGCTACTATATGTGTCGTTGACCGTGCTGATACAGGGAGGAAATAAGAAAGAGCAGGAGTAAAAACAAAATAATTATGAATAATTAGCTGCCATATCGCGAATCCAATTAATTCAATATCCCTTCATTTTCATATCTAATTTTTCTCGTCGAGAATAGACATGAAACCCATCAAATCTATACAATTATAAAATATTTCAACTGAAGAAGTCACAATTACCTGATACCCCTGCTACTGCCACCCCAATTACAGTAACTCACAATCAGCCTTTGTAATTGCCAAACGCCTCTCAAAGCCATCGTTTTTCTTCTAATAATTTAAGCTATTTCAACAATGGAGAGAAATGGTTATTAGTAGGGAATTTGATTATTAGGGTTGTACCTGTGTTTTGTGGGGCTTGAGACAAACTTCAAAATTTGGGCTCCTAAGTCATAGCAGACAATCCATTTTTTCCATTTAAAAGAGTCTTACGGAACTAAAATTGTTTCAACAATAAAGCAACAAATAAAAATAAAATATTCAAAATATTTATGTTGCAATCAAATAACAATACAAAGCTGTTCTATCCGATCACTTAATTATAACTCGTCTTGCAGTTTTTGAAGAAAAAATATCAATCAATTCTGTATAGTCGAGTTGTTCAACCATTTCTTTTTTCAATCTAGAGAGCATCTTTTAACCATTTAATTGAATTTATCACCCATGTCCACTTCTGGAGGTTACAACTTATGACATACAACTATAAATAAGGGTAAAGAACTCATTTGCAATAATCAAGTTGTACAGAGAATTTGTGAGCAATAAAAAGATTCTATTCTTTCAAACTCATTGTTTATCTTCCTTGTGTGATGTCCTAAGTTTTGTATTTAGCTCCACACTCATTGTGGTATTTTGAGTAGTTGATCAATAAAAAGTCTACATTCTTTAGTCATGCCTAACTTCATGAATCACTTGCCGCCAACCAAGCTTTGGTCTCACATGACCTGCTTCACAAGACCAAAAGGGACGGATTTGAGAGAACCCAAGTCTATCATGACCTCAATGAGCCTATCTTCTTAGCCTAAGAGTCACAAAGAGTGAAGCAATTGCTATCCCATAATTTTTGGCTTTCAAATGTAATAGGTCCTGCCCGAGAGGGATTTAACTCCTTGAGCATGAATGTGGTTCACGAGGGATTTATTGCAACTTATTTGAACTTGTCGAAAGAAAAAAATGACTTCTCAATCAAAATATTGCACCTTAAGATCATAAAGCAACTAGTTTGACCCCTGAGTCCAAAAAGTCAATAGATATCTATTGAAGGACTCTTCAACAGAAGGCCAACAGATGACTATAGCTACACTTGAGATCGCTTTACTATGCGTTTCAGCCTTCCACTCAAGATGGTTGCTGATCTGCTGCCATCACAAACTCAAGTTTGGGAAATGCTACACTAAGATCCATCTCCATCAACATTTTTCCATCTAGATTCAATTTAAAGTTCAACATTAAGTATACATATTTTACAAAATCACAGATTAAATTTAGTACACAGATTCTAGCAAAGTTTAGCGGTACTAATAATACATATTCAATCACAGATTCAATTTATAAAATCCCATAATTAATATATGCAGATTTATAAAAGATTAAAATCCCACTTCAAGCTTCAAAGAGCACTAAATTAACTAATTAAGTCCAACTGATTCTGAACTGTCCAACCCCGATCATCCTTAATCAATAATCATCCATCCATTATCATTTATCCATACTCAAATTCTCATTTCTCAATCACAATAAAATATTAAGCAACAGCCAACAGGAGAACACTGTGTGAGACTCTGAGTGTGTGACTGTGTGCGTGTAAACAAAATTCAAAATACTGTAAAATACTTACTCAATAATCACGAATTCACGCCAAGGCCTCAAGGTTTTCTCTCTCTCTCAGACCTCAGTCAGTCTCTCTGTGTGTATTTTGCAGCTGCTGGAGCGGCGGACAGGCGGAGCCTGGAGGACCGAGGAGCGGAGAAGGGGAGGACGGAGAGGTTGACTGTAGTCGCGTCTGGACGGAAGTTTACAGCGTCTGGACTCTGGAGAATGGAGTCGCCTCTGCCTCAGCGCCGCTGTGGAGAGGGAACTGGGAAGTGTCGAAGTGAAGAGTGAGTCTGGTTTAGCTTTTTAGGTTAATGGAAAAAAAAAAAAAAAAAAATGGGCCTTAAAAGTCATGGGTCTGAAGCGAAGGCCTCTTGGGCCTCACCTCAGGTTCGGCCCTGTTGATTATTTTGAGCAGTAACGAAGTGACTGAGAGCTTTATAGCCAATGGTTTTTGAAGGGTGACTGTGTGAAATGTAAATAGGGTTTGAGCAGACCGGTTCGAATGAACTGATGGAAGAAGGGGGGAATTAATTGGGATTTTCATTATGAAAAGTTAAAATTTTATTAGAAAATCATTTTTATCTTATTCTCCTTTTGGTAAAATTTATAACTTTATTTTCAATCACAAATTTCAATAAATTCACAAATATTGTTCTCATATTCACCGCTTATTTTTATTTATTCGTAAATTAAATTATTTTTAACTTATTCTCAATTGACGGCTAAATTAAATAATAATAATATTTTTTTTTTTGAAGAAATGAAGAGTTTTAGGTAGGGAGTTGGAAAAACATCTGCAAATTTTCTCGTTTAGAAGTGGTGGATTGGTTAGGCATTCAAATTCCAATTTAATGGAAAAGAAAGATACTATATATATGAGGTATATATGGAGCAATTCACGAGCATCTTAGTCTATGTTTGGCTCGTGTTTATTAATATTTATGAATTCTCGACGTATTTCTTGTTCATATATTTCGAATGATCGATAAGTACTACTTATCCATCAAATACAAGTTTAGTTAAAATAAAAATAAAATTGGAATAGTTTAATAAAAATAAAGTTAAATAAACAAAGAATGACTTTAATGAGGGTCGAGTGATCAACAATGTTGACAACCGACCTCCGAAGTAACTAAGATCGGATTATTCTACGTCATCAATAGGAGCTTTGTTGAGATCGGATGGACCAGGTCAACTCGGAGGATAAGTGTCTTCTCTGAGAAGCCTATGTAGTCCTTTAAGAAAAAAGAACTGTAATGATGGAAGATCGCTGACAAAATATATAGGCCGCCAACCATCAAATCACACCTGGAAAGATCCCACGTCAGCGCCCACCTAATTTTCCAATTAAAAAAGTTAGCTTCCTCCTCTAAGTTGTGCATTAATTCACGGGGGCCCACTTGCAATAAATGCTCCACGGGATTTGACATATTCCAGTTCGACAGCCAATCTTATCGCACCAACAATCGTACTTCCTCAACTCGGAATTGCAGTGAAAAGACAGTGGAGGCAGCATGCATGCATGTTTTTTTTCCTACATAATAAAAAGAGTGACTTTTGATGTCACTGTTCACAAGCCATTTGGCTAGCGAAGCCGAGCCGAGTTGGTATAGCCGAGTTAGCAGTTTGAGCGTTTTTTTTTTGTGACAAAAATGGGCTTTTCTACTCTCTCTCATTCTCTTCTCACACTCAACTTAACCCTAATAACTTCTCTCGATCTCTCTTCTCTCTCTCGACAATCCGCCGCCGCCGAATAACTTCTCTCGATCTCTCTTCTCTCTCTCGACAATCCGCCGCCGTCGTATTTCTTCTATATACACCACCCGATTCCGACGATCTCTCGCCCTCTCTTCTCACACTCGACTTAACCCTAATTTCTTTCGATCTCTCATATCTCTCTCTCGACAATCCGCCTCCGCCGCCGCATTTCTTCTGTACACCACCCGATTCCGACGAAGTTTCGATCCCTTCGTCTGGAGGAAGCCGCTGCCAAACTGCTTCTATATAAAAGATTCCATGGGCTGAAGTTGGTGCTAAGTTTGTTGTTGAGTCTACCGGAGTCTTTACAGACAAGGACAAGGCTACTACACATTTGAAGGCCATCTCTCTTACTCTTTTTTTTTTTTTAGATTGTATTATCTTTATGTATCAGTTTTATTTATTACGTCATAGGGATGATTGGTTTTGTTTGTAGCGTCCATTTAAAGTTCAGTATGCTATGTTTACTTCATGTTTTTTCACGAGTGCTATTATTTCAATCTAAGGGTTATTATTTGTGCGATTCTCTCAAAATATTGGTATTTTTTTAAGTTCTCGCATGGATATACCACACTGGTTGATAATATATTAATTCTCATGCTCACTTGGATTAGATCACAATTAGTTTACTTGGCTTGTATTGAAATGTTTATTGAAGTTTTTACCTGTGTGATGTAATGTAAATTTGTCAGCTCATCAACTATGATGTTGTATATTATGAATTGTTGCACCTGATGTTGCTCGCAATTACCTTGTGCTGATTTTTGTTGATTTACCTTATTTGAGAAGGAATACAAGCCTAAGCTAAACATCGTCTCCAATGCTAGCTGCACCACAAACTGTTTGGAATTTCTTATTTATGATGGTTTCTTCTTGGCATCACGAATTTCTTATAGTTGGGGGTAGTGGTGTCAAAAAAGTTCGGCGGCTCGGGCTCGGGCCGAGCCTCATTTTGAAGAGGCGGCCCGAGCCGGGCCGACCCGTGTAGCTCGCAGGCCAGCCCATAAAAAAAAAAAACCACAAAAAATGTCAACCTATTCTTCTCATCATGAAACCAATAAAATAATTATAAGTAACAAATTTATCTCATAATTTATTACATAGATTATTTTGAAAAATGGGTGATATTTATTTGTTTCATATTTATTGCATTATTAGTTTATTACTGTTTCATTTCTCTAAAACTCTAAGTGCCTAAATATTTAAAGTAAACATTTTCTTATTTACACAAACGTTTATTATTCTATATTAAGTGAAATTATTAGTGATATATATTGTTGATTACATTTGAAAATTGAGCTAATTTCACCAATGGCCACTAAAATTTGTAAGAAAATTTAAATCTATCATTAAAAAGATTTATTACTTTGTTATAATGGATAGTTACTCATTTATAAATCTAACATGTTATTCGACATTAGGCTATAAGGTGCCACAAAAAAAAAAACCCCCCGAGCCTGCTCAGGCTCAGCTCGGGCCAAAAAAAGCTCGGTCCAAAAAAGCTCGGGCTCAGTTCGAGCTTTTTTTTTTCGGGCTCGGGCTCAGCTCGGCTCGTTGACATCCCTAGTTGGGGGTAGATGATGTTCTTCAATAATGGATATAAGTCTGCATTTTCATTCTTGGCCACGTGTTGCAAAATAATTTTGTTGTATTTATTGTTTGAACTGGAATTTTTTTATGAACATGAGCATACATTCTGCCATAGATGAAAGAAATGAAATCTAAAATGTGGTGTTAATGATTATCTAGGGAGGGAGTCTGGCTCATTTTCGTTAGTGAGTTATGATGTTAGAGCTTTTTGAGGATGTTAGGTTGGAATTGCTCTAAATACTTGTGAGGGCTTCAATATATATAGTTTATTTTGCACTTTGTTGTTTTGATTTTTGAAGAGGTTGAACGCAAAATAAGTGAAGTCACGTTGCTTAAGTATAAGGTGTTGTGTATGTATTTATTGATTTCTACAGTTGTTGTGTTGAATATGAGATTTTGTCTTCATTTTCAATCCACAATTTATTTTCCACTTGTTCCCCTTCTTTTAAGAGGTGGAGCCCAAATACCTAAAGTCTTTTGTTTATATATTTCTTTTTGTCTTTTTTTTTTCATTTTCTTCTTATTTTGTATATGTTTATTAATTTTTTGCCTTTGATTTTCAGGATTCAATGTTTACAGAAAATTAGAGGCGTAGAGAAGTACAAATGGGCAGTGGTGAATTCGATATAAATCTACAAATGCCAAAGAGAAAATCTCAAAGGCTTATTCAATTAGAAGGTAGTATAGGAGATGAGAAACTTATTAGTGGTTACATTATCAGAGATCATTTTAACATTTCCTTGTGATCGGGTCAATAATTTTGTTCATGTATATTTTTGTGTTCGGATAAGTAGATATATATTGCATTTCGATGCTGCATTTTTTGCCCATTGAATGTATTAGTATGGTATATAGTATATGTGCTTTACAATTTATTGTAACGAGAAATAGCTATTTCGGATGAATCTATTTTTCCTATCTATTCCTTTATTTTAACACAACCCTTTTTATCGATTTTTTTCCAACTACTGTTGGTACTACAAACTTAGCTTCAAGCAATGTGTCTCTTGATTCGGAAAATGGAGAGGATTAAACAGGTAATGAAATATTTACATTGAAAGAACGGCTTGATGATACATCTAACATCAGACAAGAGCAATTTCTAACTGATGAAGATATAGAAAATGATGAATTTACTTCAACAATTAACTTGCATAATATTCCAACTGAATCTTATGTTCTTACTGAACCTACTATTTGTGAATATTGTAGTGCGGAAAAATTTCATCAAGAAAGTAAAGGCTTTTGTTGTTCTGATGGAAATGTTAAATTGTGTTTGCATCGTGTGCCCAATGAGTTGCATAAATTATTTACATCAAATTTACCCGAAGCACTACATTTCAAAAAAATTGCAAGAAGTTATAACAACCATTTTGCGTTTACATCATTTGGTGTGAATTACGATAAGGATTTATGTAAAATGAATAAAGGAATTTATACATTTCGAGTTCAGGGACAAGTTTACCACTACATAAACTCATTGTTACCATCTACTAACAATCCAACTTAGTTACACTTATACTTTTATGATACTGAAAATGAATTGCATAATCAATTAAGCATTTCAGAAAAATTTTGTGCAGTCACTTTACAGATGTTGATGGATATCTTAAAAAATAATCCTTATTCTAGATTTTTCCGCTCTTTAAGTGTTTTGGACAATTTACATGATTGTCAAATAAAAATCAAATGCAATCCTGGTTTAGATCAAAGAGTTTATAACACACCAACTGTTTCGCAAGTAACTGCTGTTTGGGTTGATGAAGATCCATCTACGAATAGTAGAGATCGTGATATAACTATTTATGGTCATTCTGGCACTTCACATAAAGTCGACTATTATTTTGGTTGTTATGACCCTCTTCAATACCCGTTACTTTTTCCTTACGGTGAATTTGGATGGCATGAGGGTATTCCTAGATTGAATAAAAGGCCATCCGAACGTTTTTCTTCGGAAAAAAATATTTTAAATATCAACAACATGAATTCTGCAAGTGAACTAATTCAAAGAGAAAATCAAGGTTACTAATCAATCATTTTCTTTTTAGTTATTTTTTCCCAAAATTGAGCTTTTTTTTTTTCAACAAGAATTGAGCTTAATTGTTGTTTGCATTTTTCTATCATGTAGTCATGAAGGGAAGCAGAAGGTCATGTGTATCTTGTCGAGAGTATTATTGCTATAAATTACAGGTACGTAACTCAGATAGCTGTATCTTGCTTCATTCTGGTAGGCTTTTACAGCAATATATTGTCGATATGTATGTAAAAATTGAAACTGCTAGATTAGATTATTTCCGTAATAATCAAAAGCAAATACGAGCAGAGTTATACCAAGGAATTGTTGATAGTGTTGAAGAAGGTGAAACTAGAGGTCATAAAATTGGTCGAAGGATTATTTTACCATCGTCCTTTACAGGAGGACTTAGAGATAATAAAAAAAGATATATGGATGCAATGACACTTGTTCAAAGATATGGTAAACCAGATGTATTCTTGACAGTGACTTGTAATCCTAATTGGCCTGAAATAAAAGAAGAACTAAGGTATAATGATGAAGAACAAAATAGACCTGACTTGTTTGCAAGAATATTTAGAGCTAAATTAGAAGAACTAAAGAATGATCTGTTCAGAAGGCATGTTCTAGGACCTGTTGTTGCATATATATACGTTGTCGAATTTCAGAAGAGAGGTCTATCACATGCTCATTTTTTGTTAATTTTTAAATCTAGATCTAAAGTTATGTCTATTCCTTTGGCTGATAAAATTGTTTGCTGTGAAATTTCAAACAAAAATCATAACCCCTATTTATATTCTACTGTTGTTAGACATATGATGCACGGTCCTTGTGGAGTATTAAATTCAAAAAATGTTTTTATGGAAAATAACCAAACATGCAGAAATAAATACCCAAGAGAATATACGTCAACAACTTCACTTGGTAACAATTCATATCCTTTATATAAACGCTGTAATGATGGTCAACAAGTTAAGTTAAGAGGACATTTACTAGATAATAGGTGGGTTGTACCCTATAACCCTTACTTGACAGCAAAATTTGATTGTCATATTAACGTGGAAATATGCTCAACTATTAAGGCTGTAAAGTATTTATATAAATATGTTTATAAGGGACATGATCGAATTAGATTTTCTGTAAATAACAATGATACAAATGTGACTATTGATGAAATTTCAAGATATCAAAATACAAGGTGGATCTCTCCACCTGAAGCAATGTGGAGAATTTATGGATTTGTATTGTCTGAGATACATCCATCTGTTGTTTCTTTACATTTGTATCTTGAACATTGTCAACCAATTATGTACAGAGACTCTGATAATTTACAATCACTTATTACAAGAGATTATACACAAAGAACAATGTTAACTGAATTCTTTTGCACAAATATTACAAATGAAAAGGCTAGGACTCTTCTGTATAGAGATTTCCCTTCTTATTTTGTGTGGGATGCGAACAAACGAATGTGGACTGTTAGAAAACAAAAAAATGTAATTGGAAGAGTAGTTACAGTACTACCATCTGAAGGTGAGAGATATTACTTACGTCTTTTATTAAATCACATAAAAGGACCAACCTCTTTTGAAAATTTAAGAATCGTGAATGGTGTGTTAGCATCTACATTTCAGGAAGCATCTCTTTTACACAGTTTATTAAGAGAAGATGATAATTGTGAGGCATGTTTAGCAGAAGCAATTGTTTATCAATTGCCTCTTTCATTACGTAGGTTGTTTGCTACTGTATTAACGTTGTGTAATCCTAATAATCCTCGTTCATTGTGGGACAAATTTAAATATTATATGTTTGAAGACTTTATGAAACAGGGTATGTCATTAATTAACGCTGAAATAAAAGCATCACAATGTATTCATTCCATATTAGAACCATTGAACAAAAATGGTTTCATTTAAAATTATCATAGAAGAAAATGACAAATTAACTACTATGATTAGTGAAGAAATAAGAAATGATAATAACGAAAATAGCAATTTTGACACAAGCTCTTTAAACAAAGAACAACGATATGCTTATGATACAATTTTACAGCATGTTATGAATAATACAAGTGGTATTTTTTTGTTGATGGACCTGGTGAAACAGGCAAAACATATTTGTATAAAGCCTTATTAACAACTGTAAGATCAAGAAATTTAATTGCTCTAGCTACAGCTTCTTCTGGAGTCTCTACTTCATTATTACCAGGTGGTAGAACTGCACATTCAAGATTTAAAATTCCTTTGGAAACAACTGAAATATTGTTTGTTCAATCAGTAAACAATCTGCGTTAGCAGATCTTTTTAGGATGACTAGACTCATCATATGGGATGAAGCACCAATGGTCAACCGGTACACTGTCGAAGCTTTAGATAAAATGTTAAGAGATATTAATGAACAAAATGTACCATTTGGTGGAAAAATAATTGTGTTCGGTGGAGATTTTCGTCAAGTTTTACCTATAGTACAACGAGAAAAAAAAGAAGATATACTAAAAGCAAGTTTAGTTTTTTCATATCTGTGGCCTTCTTTTATTCATCTACCATTAGTTCAAAATATGAGAGTTCAATTAGATCCAATATTTTGTGCATACCTACTTAGTATTGGAAATGGTACAGAAAAAGAACACTCTTGTCGTATGATTAAACTCCCATTAAATATAACAATAAGTTTTGAGGACGAGTTCAAATCTTTAAAACATTTAATTGGCATTGTTTTTCCGAATCTAGAAAATTACACTACCAATTTAAATACTATAATTAATAGAGTGATTTTAACGCCAAAAAATGAATGTGTTGACTTAATAAATAATGTTTTATTAAAGGAAATACCTGGAAAAATATTTACGTATTATAGCTTCGATGAAGCTATTGATAAATCTGAACAAAGTATCCAAAAAGATTTCCTAAATACATTAACTCCAAATGGTATTCCACCACATGAACTTGTATCAAAGGAAAATTGTCTTGTTATCTTACTTCGAAATATTAATCCTTCTGAAGGACTATGCAACGGAAAAAGACTTATTTGTTGAAAATTTGAAAGAAATGTTATAGATGCTGAAATTTCCGTTGGAGAATACTATGGAAAACGAGTATTTTTACCAAGAATTCCATTCATACCACTCGAAAATGATAAAACTTCAATTCCTTTCAAAAGAACTCAATCCCCATTACGTCCATATTTTGCAATAACAATTAATAAAGTGCAGGGTCAAACTTTAGATTTTGTTGGTCTTTACCTTCCAAAACCTGTATTTTCCCATGGACAGCTCTATGTTGCTTTATCAAGAGCAAAAACCAGTGCAGCTATTAAAGTTTTAATTAAACCATACGAAAATAGTATGTCGCATGCTACATGCACGAAAAATGTAGTTTACAAAGAAATTCTTACTTTACTACAATCTTTATAGCTTTTTTTTTTCGCACGATGTTGGCTATGAATATAGTATTGTTTTAGATAGATTAAAGTTAAAAAGACATCCTATTATTAGTTGTTTTAATGACTACATTTAGTTATCTAATTCCTGAATTTTTCTCTCTTTTTTGCTTTCTGTGGGTTTTCTTATCAGCTACTGCTTGTACATGTTTGATGCTGGCATGTGTAATTTCAGGGGCCCTCTTCTCTATTCTGGGTTTTACATTTACTATACAGTGGCTGGTGAACTGGAGGGTGTAACAGATATATAGGTGATGATTTTTTATTTTTTTTCAATCTGATTATCTTTAATCATTTTCTGTTTATATATAGAAAGGATACTTGAGGCGTCTTCTCTTTCTATATGAAAGCAAAACTGAGGATAATACTGTCATATTAAAGAACCTTAAATAACCCCAAATGATATAATAATTGCCACAGCCTAAAATGACCAACATGGATAGGATGAAAGGGACTTCTAACTTAATGTGGTTATGACATAAAATCATATAATGGAAGGAAACAAGGAGGTGAAATGGCTCTTGGAAGTTCGGTAGAAATTCAAAGTCATCTTCCATTGGCAAGTGATTTGCAAGAAAAATTGAACCATTCATGAGTTCAATTTCAAGGAATTCATCGTGTGCTGAGAAGTCTCTTGATAGTTTGTTGAGTGAGTATGATATTGCACGACTTTAATGACATAGTCCGTGAAGCCATCACTTCACATATCTAAATATTGTTGTTACAATTTCAAAAATAACTTGAAAGTGGTTTTACATTTATTTTTATAGGGTATTTCTTATTCCTTGCATATGAACTCCTTTCTGATAAGAGCTGAAAAGATATTCCTGCGATAATTATCAATTAGTGTGGACATTGTATCTTGCCTTTCAGTCATCAAATCCACTTTGTATTTTATTAATGGAAATCTGTCATGTTTAGGCATATTTACTTCAATCTCTTCACCAGATTGGTATGATTTGATTCTCGCTTTCATTGAATCAAAGCTTCTACCTTTTTAGTATGAAGATGTTAGGTATGTAAGCACATTGTCTTCAAATATGTTGATGCTTTTATTTGATGTATAATTGGATAATTTGGTGACCTCAACTTTTGAGTTATCGTAAACTGCTATTGAATTTGAGGATTGATATTTTGGGCCTTTCCAGATTTATACTGCAGCATGCGTGTCCCGCTGGTTGATGAAATGGGTGTTGGAAAGATACTTCAGGTATTGAATCTTTTATAAAAACTGTAATACATCTCAACTCATTTGATTAAATTGGCTAATGGGGATTGGCTCATAATTTCCTTCGAGCTTCTATTTTAGACTGTTGTGAAAGTTTTAGTTATCTGTACAATTTGTTTTCCACACTATTAGCACCTACTGAACTATCATTATCGTGAACTGCATTCTTTTTAACATTTAACACAAGATTTTCATGCCAATAGACACTTGAAGAAAATATTAACAAACTACAATTAGAGATAAAAGTCCTACAATCAGAGATCCAAGCAAATAGCAAAATATTCTTAGCAAGAATTGAGAATGTACAAAATGATAACCCATGCATGACAATAGTATTATGCCACATTAGATATTCCTGTTGAATTGTACTATAAGATTATAAAATTCTTGCTATAAGTAGTTGTGACTTGGAAGGAGTCCTATATTTGTCTGATTCTAATGGTGAGTATAATGTTGGCTGAGCTTATAGTATTTTTAACCCTTTTTAGAAAATGGTGAAGTGGAAATATTTGTGAAAGAATGCTAATTGTTATTTTCATCCCTCACAATGTTATTCTGTTAAAATTATGCGCATTTACCTTTCTTTTTATTGTGGAAGAATATAAATGACTAGAGCGAGTGCTGATACACATTTTCTGATAATTTCAAAATACAAGTTGAAATTTTATGCTGTAATCTTGTGTAAAATTTCTTGATTTTAACAATATATTCCCAATATGTGTTATTGTGACCAAATTCTTGTCAACGCCGTCCCAATAAAACAAGGTCACAGATTGAGATTTTCATGGCCGATAAGTCCAGGCATTCGGCATCACAAGGAAGAAGCAAGCAGGTATCTATGTCATTTAATTGGCCATGTAAGGGAAGGGTCTCTACTATACGTCTTAAAGAAGTTAGGTGAGTTTTAGACTTCCTTTGTGTTGAGGCCTACTTTTCCTTCTGTTTCCAGACAAAAAAGACACCCAACACTTGTAAATGGCAAAAAGAGAAGAAAAGAACCTTGTTAATATCCGCTAAATGTGATGCTGTAATAACATTACTATTTATTTGCAAACTGCAGATATATGTACAACTTCCTTCTATTATTGGAGAAATTTTATCGCCCATTTAGGCCTTTAGCTTAGTATTTTGTTGGCTAATGCAAAAAATATTGGCTTCATTTATGAAAATAGTCATTCCTTTTGGAAAAACACTGATTTGGCCCAATCTAGCATTGCATGATATTTTATAGTCACTAGAAATCAATGATACCATGAAAACTCATGTAGCATGTCACCATCACAAATCTACATTTTTTTTACCCTATCTATAGCAAGCACCACCATAAATCTACATTTTTATACCCTATCTATAGATCATAGCCTGCTTTTTGCCTTGTATATTATCTCGAAATTCTTTGGATGCATTGGTATTGATTGTGACATGACCTTAGAATTTTTCTCCAAGTTTCTACGGCAGAAAAGGTGAAACATCTAGAAAGTTGTAAAATTATACCATTGTCTTTGATTTAAATTTTGCTACATATGGAATTATAGAGAATTTATGCTACTATGTCTAATCACAAGTTCCCACAGAAAACTATGCATTTTTTTTCCTTGTAGAAATGTGCAGTTTATAGTGAGTTATGCTGCCATATCCATAGCTTAGCCTGAACATGGGGCCAAATCTTGGAGCCTTTGGGACACAGTTTTTTGTTCATCAAACATGATGGGTGGCTACGATTCAAAGGTGAAGTATTTACTACTGGTTAGTTTTAAACAATAAATTAGTTTAGGATATCAAGGTAGAATAGTTATAGCAGATTATCTCTTAGCTCTTACAAATGTAAATATTAACTTTTGTAATTTCCTTTCGCATGAAAACTTATGTAGAGCCCAAAAAATTAAATATCCGATCCCAGCTCTATTTGATCATAACAGCTCTATTTGGTCATAATTAGTTTGCCCAAGTCTTAACATGAAAAATACATTTCATAGGCTATGAGAATGCAGTGAATATTTTTGAATATTAAGCTGAACAAAATTCCCTCTCATTGCTCTTACTTTTTGAGTTCAAAAATATTTTTTAATTTTGTCAGGTACGTGTGCCTTAATGTTCTAGAGAGAATGCAGTGAATATTTTTGAATATTAAGCTGAACAAAATTCTCTCATTGCTCTTACTTTTTCAGTTCAAAAATATTTTTGAATTTTGTCAGGTACATTTGCCTTAATGTTCTAGAGAAAAATTTTATTGCCCATGCTCTATACAGTCCTCTTCTGAATCATTATGTTAGCTTTCTCAGAAAAAGCTTTTTTGCTTAAAATATTGAACAACTTTTTCAGCTTTTCTACTGACAAAAGTAAGTGGGTATGGACATTCACCCTACTAATCTTCACATTTCAAATCTTTATCTCACAAGTACATACAACATTATATATATATATACACACACTCTATAAATATGCTATTAAGCAAAACACATACACACTTCAGTTTTAACTTCATTTTCGAAGCTTGAGGACCAAAAGAAAGTATCATCTCATTCATCCTTCAGGTAAAAAAGACATCACAAGAAAAATACTTCTTTTCTACACGCACCAGATTTCACTACTTTCTTATTATTCATCATGTTTATCTCTTCTTTGTTTCAGCTTTGGTAACATGGCAGCAAACTTTAAGTTCATACCACAGATTAATTCAAATGAAAAGAGCTGGCAAGAAAAAGTGATTGTTGTTGAAAAATACTCACCAAAGCAGGCAAGACATAGTATCCATTCCACATCATTTATACTTCTAATCATATATCCATAGAGATAACATTTTTTACACTTTTATTTTCAGCAGGAAGCTGATCCATCCAGTGCTGCAATATCCCTACTGGACACTGAAGAAGAATACATTTTTGACATTAAAGTTACTCAGCTGGAACAGAACACTACTCAATACAGATATGAAATCATATTTGTTCTGAATGATCTTCCTACAATTACAGATGCAATGAAACACCAAACTGCGGAGAAAGATAAAAGCTCCTTCAACTTTGCTGAAGGAAAAAAAAAATTCTGAATGTGAAGAGCCATCTACACCATCTGCAAAACGAGTGCTCTTCAAAACATCAGCTAAGCCAGTGATTCCCGATATAGTGGCTGAAAAAAACAATGCTATCCCCAGTTCTACAACTCATCAAGTCACAACAAAGAGAAAATTTAACTGACCATCATCATAATTCTTTTGTGGCCAGTATAAGTGCTACATCCTGGAAGTTAGTTTTGTTCATTTTGTCATTGTAACTCTTCAATGAACAACTATGTTCTATTTTGTAGCAC
>CAIGRF010264678.1:16903-32390 GCA_903798235.1 Fraxinus ornus
GCAAACCTCAAGAGATTAATGGTGGTCTTCGTCGACGGTGGTTTGATTAATGGTGGTCATCAACGATGGTGGACTTTTGACGGTTTGAAGGAGAGAGAGGGGTGAGAGTTTAGGGTTAGTGAGTGTTTGAATGATAAATTGAGTTGTATATTTTGTTTTTAGTTTTTCACTTTTTTTCCCTTTTTTTTTTTGAAATTTGAAAGTTGAGTTATTTGGATGTGAGCTTTTTTCAGTTTTGTGTACAACTTTTTTATGTATTCAAATCTCATTTAATGAAGAGCATGTAGGGTGTTTAAATTCTTTGAAGGGGCAAATGTCATTCTTGCAAAGATTTTTAAAAAGTGACATTTTTTAAAATGTAAAGCCAAAAAGTGACATGGAGTGCAAATTCCTCGATTTGTAATCTATTACCTAATTGATTTGGTTTATAACTAACATTTTAATTGGTATATACAAAATACTAGATGTTTAATTCTAGTAGAAGCCTCTTATATCTAGCCATTATTATTATCATTAGAATAATCTAATACTAATTCAAATTAAAAACTAATCACTTTTGATTTGATAGATTTAAATCAAAGTCCTAAACCCTTTAGAAGATTTCTATCCAAACTACTATATAAAGGCATGATATTTCTTTGTTGTCTCACTCCAATTTTTCTCCAGCAAATTACTCAGAAGATGTTCTCTCTCTCTCTCTCTCTCTCTCTCTCTCTCTCCCCATTCATCATCCACAAAAATACAGATTTGGCAAAGAAAAAGGTTCTAATATATTAATCTTTGGATTTACAATAAAAAATCTCGTTTTCTGCAATCTCGTTTTTCACATTCATCTTCAAAAGGTGAGTTGCTAAGTGCTATTAGTAGTTTTTCCACATCCTCTCAAATACATTGTTATGTATGAATGTAATTACTTTAGTTCATGGCTCCTTCGGGAGAAATCATTATACATTTAAGGCGTACCTTCGGATATCAGTTAATTAAGCATACTAGTATTTTTGCGTAGGATTGTGCAATTAGTAATACGATTCTCATATGACTAAAACGTAAATGCATAACAATTTGGACTTATGATAACATATAAAACAGACATGACTAAATATAGAGTGACCTCTGGGAAGAATGTAGTATGGTTGAATAGTTCTTAAGATAAATTATTTTTATTTAAAGAAAATGGCACGACGACAACAAGATCAAACTGCTATATTCAAAGATTTAGCGAGGTAGTGCAAGACTTGGGTAGGCAGCAAACTCAAGCGGCACGTCATAATGCAACTATAAGTGCCAACACCATGAGCTCGATTGTTGAGCAATTTTGTCGTTTCAAACGCCCTTTCTTTGATGCTGAAGGTAATCCTTTCTTAGTCGAGAATTGGCTTAGAAGACTTGAAGGGATCTTCGAGCACGTGAACTGCAACGATTCTCAAAAAAAATTCTTGTGCAAAGTTCTTGTAGATTGATGATGCTAGACTTTAGTGGGAGTCTAAAACACATCCTAGGATTACAGAACAATAACGTAATCTCACTTGGAACTAGTTCAAGAAAGTATTAATGAGCAAATATTTTCCCCGGTCATTGAGGGATCAAAAGGAGGTGGAATTTCTTCAGCTTACACAGGGGACTATGTCGCTGGGAGAATATGAAAGAAAATTTGAACAGCTTTCTAGATATGCACCGCATAAGGTCAACACTGAGCTGAAGAAGGCTGAAAGGTTCGAAATGGGATTAAGATAAGAGATTAAGGGAATCATAGTAGCCTAGCAATATACTACTTATGCGGAAGTTGTACGACGAGTGCAAGCAATCTCTAATAGTTTTGGATTGGAAAAGAAAACCCAACCCAGTGCTGAGTCTTCAATAAAAAAAGAAGTGGCAGGGTCACGACAAAGAAAAAGGCAAGAACCAAAATAAGAAAAGAAAGGTTTGGTCAGGCTCGAACAGAACTTTTCCTTAATGTCCCAAGTGTAACAAGCGACACTTGGGTGAGTGCCTTCAAGAAAAAGAGGTTTGCTACATTTGTGGTAAGACTGGTCATTTCTTTAGATGTTGTCCGGAGAAGAAGGGGAGACGGTGATCAGCTTAAGAGAGGAACGGCCAAAGTGTTTGCTTTGACGATAGAAGAGGAAGACTAGAACACAGACGTAATAATAGGTATGTTATCTGTATTTGATATACCTGCTATTGTCCTCATTGATTCTGGATCTATCACTTATTTCTACAGTTTTTATGTATAAGATTGGGAATAAATGCGTAAAATGAATAACATCTTAGATATTAGTACACCTTCAGACAAAGTTATTAATACTAATCAAATGGTTGAAGACGTCAAGTTAGAGATCGAAGGAAGAGTACTAAAGGTAGATTTGTACCTCTCGAGAACAAAAGATTTGATATAATTTTGGGGTGTGGACTGGTTGGGTAGAAATTATGCAACTAACTTGTGCCATAAGAAGGAGGTTCTGTTTCAAAAACATGGGGAAGAAGAATTTCGACTCTTTGGAACAAGAATTGGGACTCTACCCCAATTAGTATCTGCATTGAAAGTGGAAAATATACTTTCATTCAATCTAAATTTCATTTCATTTCACATAACATATCTTCTTCAGAAACGGCTCTTTCTAATTCATCAGCTATACTTTTCGAAAAATGATTGTTGAATAGGATTTATTGATTTGAATAGAATTTAATCTATTGAAAAATTGTGATTTTTGTGTAGGAAGTCAACTTGAATCCAATGAAAAGGCCATTAAGATCCAGGTTTAGATTATATATATTTTCTACATAATTTTTATTTTGTCTTTCAAATTTAATTAGGGTTTTTAGTTGATATTTTGATTAAATATAAGTCTTGGAGTATTCTATATATGAAACTTGCAGTAATTTTTGCTTCATTGTTTTAGTGATTTGCTTCATTAAAGTAGATTTTTCCAAGATTGTTATACTCTATTTTACTTGCAACATTTCTTTTCCTGTAGATAAACTTTGTAGCGTGTCGATCAACTATAGCTCTCAGCTACGTAATCTCCACCATCATACAAGCCTGCTGCTTGATCAGTACAGTTATTTGTCCTATAAGTGCTACAGAAGGATCAATGGGAACATATGCAGAGGGAAGAATAGATTCACTAGGTGGAGGAGCAGAGGTGGATGTCGATGGGATTTCAGCAGGAGGTGGAGTAGAAGGAGGAGCCGGGATATCAGAGGGATCAACAGAAAGGGGGTCATCAATAGGATCAATCGGCACAGTCGGATCAACTGGCTAAAAAGAAACATGAGACCTATTCTGGGAAATGGTAGTATGGCCAATCGGACGAGAAACCCTCCCAGGAACCACTCAGGGAAACTAAGCGCAAGTGCTGTCACCAGGTGATAGATCAAACATGACACGACTCGTCCCGGATCACCCTAGTAGACCCGAAACATGACGTGCGCCGATGGTAGATGCTGACAAGATGCTTGATCTACCATCAAGGTTGATTATAAGTTACTACAAATTATATTGCAACATTTCTTTTCCTGTAGACCACATCACATTTCAACACATACTCTTTTAACTTGTAGACCTTACATTAAAAGTTACTTCGGATAGCATGCAAGACAACAATGGTCTTCAAGACATGTATATATGTCCCAAAAATTTGATTATCACGAATGCATTGCGCGTCAAGCTCGTGACCATACCATTCATTTCATGAACTCATCAAGGGGAGGTGTGAACCAATGTACTGATGTGAATGTACAACACATTCTTTGTTGTAGTCAGGCTATATTATTTTGGTGTAGAATGCAACATCTCGACCACACCAACATGCAGTGCATAGATATGCATGCATCCCTACGCTTAAGCTCCAAGTAGAAATGTGGAGAGCTGCCATTCGTTATTGGATCGAGGACACCTCTTCATCAGCAATGTACTCAATCTTCAGACACACATGTAATAAGTCCTTAATTTTTACAAATTATATAATGCCTAAACATGGAGTCATATTACAAGATCAATTTCTGACAATCAGTTTCTGAAATTGATCATCAGAATTGCAAACATTCAAACTATTAATAACGTGACATTTTTTTTGGAAGAGACATTAAATGTGAAGGTGAAATTTGCATAATTCAAAAGATTTCAGTCACATAATGTTATTTGGAATCTATTATTAGAAGATAGTGTTTTTCATTACATTTCATATATAAACCAATATTTTTAATTATTTAACCATTACATAGTAAAACGTGAAATATTTTTTTGTGTAATGATGTAAATACGAATTTTTCCATATGAATTATGACCTTGGCCCATTTAGTCTTATATAATAAAATGATTATCAACATGTTAAAAATAAAAAAATAAATAAAATTAGGGCCTATTTAACACCATTTTTGGTGTAGAATGTATTTCGGAATATGTACTTTTATGGGATGATTATGTGCTTGTTCGAGTGTTTGTATCTTTTTGCAACCAAAAAGAGAAACGATTAGGTTAAAATCATAGAGGTAAAATTGGGAAATTTGTAGGGGATCGGATTCTCTTGATGGGTACAGAATTTGAAAGAGAAATAGTTATAAAATGGAAAATGAAAATCGATTTTGTTCGAAGGACCCAGTAACGTCTTATTTTCATTATTCCCCTTCAAATTGTACCTAACACGACATGTTTCCCCTAATTCTTGGAAATAGGAATCAAACCACAAGACTTGTATTTTTTTCCCCTCAAATTATGCCCTTTAAATGCCTAACCCCCTAACACAATAAACACATTTCCTCCACGAAATATTAAAAATGAGCATACTCAGACAATTTGCAGATATCGTTTCATTTGACAGAGATATAGTCTCCATATTTTCAGAGAGGGGAACTAAGTTGCAGATGCACTTGCTACCGATGGTCGGCATCATCGTAGATACCAGGAATATGGACCAGTCGACCTACCACGACATATCAGGGCGCTTGTTCAGATTGACAGATATAGAGTTTAGGTATTTGCATTTTGTTTTTATTTTTATTTTTGCTTTAACTTGTTCTTTTTGTAAGGGAACTACTTTCCTTTTATTATTTACTTTCACTGTTAGGGAAGTAGTACTTTCTTATTTATTGATTTCATTGATATCATTTGTAACCACGGTATTCCTCCACCACAAGCGATGACATTTTAATAAAATCTCGAAGGTACTGCCCTCCTTCCCAAAAAACTATATATATATATATATAAAATGAGCATCAAATTTATAGGTTTACTATTTTTCAAGAACCACCAAAATCGATTGGTTCGTTTTGATTCTATTTATAATTTAATAAATATATTCTCAGAAATATCAACATTATATCCACATGAAAGACTGAAAAGGAAAGCATAAAAACAAGAAAATGTACAAAATAGTTTACACTTTATAATTTCTCAAAGTATACAAAAAGAAAGAAAGAAAAGATTAGCCCTTATTTGATTCCCATTATTTCAAAACTCATTTTAATCAAATATTCTCACAATAAAATATTTTTGATGAAGAAGATATGAAGCAATATGAGTTTTTTTTTTTTTTTTTTTTTTTCAATTTTTAACCTTCTCAAAAACCGTTCAAAGGGTTGAATGTGTCGGACAAAAAGCCTTAAAAACGTGAATTAAAATTCTTCGGAGAACCCTGTCGCTCGAGCGTAGGCAAGACGACAGTCGAAAGACAATGTTTATGTTTCCGTCGCTCGAGCAAAGTCAGGGCGACAGTTTAGCAAAATTGCGACGTCGTTTTTTTTTTCTTCTTTCAATTCTCGAACCCTAGACCTGATACAACTCAATTTATAATATTTGCAACTTACTCATTGACTTTTACAACATACTAATTCTAGTCCTATTTGTTCGTAGACTTGCCAATTACATTAAAAATCTAACAAGCTCTAGTTTTGGCATTGTGTGACAAAATTACAAATCTAAAGTCAAGGTAGTAAAAATATAGACTCAAAACAACTACTACTACCAAACCAAATTGTATTGGCTGAAATGTATTTTTTCTTTGTCAAAACCCGTTCCCTAAAACATACAACTCAAATACCCAGTGTAAAATCACGTGAAACGATAATATGATAAATACAATTCAAATAGTTAATCATAAGCCATACCCGCTAAATTAAGATGCAATATCTAAGCAAACCAATATACCAAAAAAAACATCAATATCACTAAG
Source organism: Fraxinus ornus (assembly GCA_903798235.1). Taxonomy (NCBI): domain Eukaryota; kingdom Viridiplantae; phylum Streptophyta; class Magnoliopsida; order Lamiales; family Oleaceae; genus Fraxinus; species Fraxinus ornus. The sequence continues at coordinate 23,074 of CAIGRF010264678.1, forward strand.
TATCAAAACTTAATCTAGTTGAAACAAAACTATTATATACCCCCGAATCAAATTTTTATAATTACATCAAACATTAACGCCAATTCAAAATTTTTTAAGTACATCAAAAACATCAGTCAAAGTGTCATCCTAACGTCAGTCAAAGTTTAAAAACATTTGTCAAAGTAAAAATTAGTATACTCTCCCTTTTTGTCACAAATGACAAGGGATAACCTAGCAACTATGCTGCATCATCGTCATCATCCTTGTCATAAGCAACACTGTCATCCCAATGTCGACGAATCCAATGCAATCCAGGCTAAAGATAACCGACAACACCCCGAAGTGTAGTAAACTTTGTAGTGTGTCGATCAACTATAGCTCTCAGCTGCGTAATCTCTACCATCATACAAGCCTGCTGCTTGATCAGTACAGTTATTTGTCCTATAAGTGCTACAGAAGGATCAATGGGAACATATGTAGAGGGAAGAATAGACTCAATAGGTGGAGGAGCAGAGGTGGATGTCGATGGGATTTCAGCAGGAGGTGGAGTAGAAGGAGGAGCCGGGATATCAGAGGGATCAACAAAAAGGGGGTCATCAATAGGATCAATCGGCACAGTCGGATCAACTGGCTAAAAAGAAACATGAGACCTATTCTGGGAAATGGTAGTATGGCCAATCGGTCGAGAAACCCTCCCAGGAACCACTCAAGGATACTAAGCGCAAGTGCTGTCACTAGGTGATAGATCAAACATGACACGACCCGTCCCGGATCACCCTAGTAGACCCGAAACATGACGTGCGCCGATGGTAGATGCTGACAAGATGCTTGATCTACCATCAAGGCTGATTATAAGTTACTACAAATTATGCGTAAGAATCAAATGTTTATGAAAAATATAGTGCGATGGGCCCAAAATAAATATTTTGTGCTCTATCAAAATGTATCATATCGTGTGGCTACAACTCTGAAATCATCAGGCTCCTCAAGCTATCAAGAACCAATACTAACTGTAAGAAAAAATTGTGGAAAAAAATATTAGCTAATAGCTCAGTGAGTAGAGAAGTTCAAAAATAATTATACCTTTCCATTTACACATTTTTATCAACATCAAGTTTACATCATTTAATAGTCCACAATATCACAACATATAATAATAATAATAATAATCAAAAGTGAGACATCTCATAACACTGAAAAATATCATCTAATATTCATGACATAATCATCAACTCCAATCCATATCATCATCTCACTCCATCACATGTAATCAACCGAAAATGTACCCTCTCATTGAAATCGATAATCGCCCCCTCGGACTAATTACTTTCGTTATGGCCCGTAGGCCCCTCCGTGATCGAAAGTGGATCTCAGAGACCTCTCATAATCAATACTAGAACACAGTCAAGGCCACTCAGTGAACTATATGTACACGGTCAGACCCTTTCATCCACAGTCAAGACCCCTCCGTGTAGTATAGAACACGGCCAAGGCCACTCCGTGAACTAGAATAAGGATATAATCATGGGTACTTTCCTGGTCGATCTTAATATCACATATGTCTCACATTTCAATTCATATATAATCCATACACAATCTTTGAAATCCACACAAATCATAATGAATGAATATTTCCAAATTAATCATGTAACTGGACAAATAATTCACTTAATTGCATACAATGGATAATAATATAATTAATTAGCAATACTTGGAAAATACTTAAAGTGTTTCCACTCACTCGAAACAAGCTGCAATTTATGACGATCCGTAAGATTTTCCAATTTCTTCGTCACCGCCTTGGTTCACTTGGAAGCTAACCAATCAAATAGTTTGAACTATACATCATAATCTTTTTCCTACAATTGCAATTTTCGAACCAAATTAAAACCCTAGAAATTAACATAATATATCTATACCTCTTGAAGAAATTAAAGAGAATGAACAATGATTCAAGCTTAAAACACCAACTTTACCTTTTTCTCCTTCCTCCATTCTTCTTCCTCTTTTTCTCTTTTTTTCCCCCTTCTTTTTCCTTCTCTTTTCTCGGATTATTTCTTCTCTGCCTGTTTTTGTTGCGTGAATTGTGTGTATGTGTGTGTGTGTAATGGAATGTGAAAATGAGAGAATTATCTCTAAAGGTGCCACTTGTTCTCCACTTAAACCCATTTTACAAGTCAAGCCCTTCACTTCCCATGTTATATAAATAAGTCCACATCTTTAAATCGTATCTACTCAAACCCTCGAATATTTTAACCATTGCAAAATAAGCTCCCAAATATAATTTATTGCAATTAAGTCCCTAATTGACTTTGACTTGGACAATTCAACCATTGACTTTGAAATAAAATCTTGAATTTTGATTTGTAGGAAATGGGGTGTAACAATCTTACCTCCTTACAAGAATTTCGTCCTTGAAATTCTATTAACTAGAATTCGAACACATAAGGGTGTAGAGCACACCTTTACTCCTCACTTGCCCATTATGCCTCTTCCCTTGAATTATTCCTCCAACAAACTTTGACTAGACACGTAGTTCATTCCTTACTATGTAGCATCTACTTTGGCTTATTATGAGTTGAGCACTCCTTAACTTCAACGGTAAACTTCAAACATAAGTTAACCCCCATAGCTACTCATTAAAACTTAGCACTAGACAATACATTTCTTAAATACCAGATAACTTTTTGTAAACTCCATCATTGAACAATCTAGTCAAAATATGATTTTCTTCTCCTTTAATTCTATATCACCAATGATAACCTATATACAAAACTTCAATTTCCACCATTTCGAATAAAAATTAACCTTGAACTCTGGTGAAAACTAAGTATCGACCTTCTCGCAGTGTGATATCACCATAATTCCTAAATTCAACCCCAATATAACCAACTCTAAATCATACTTTAATCCTGCCTCTTCAACAATTCACAGTACAATCCATAATTTATCAATTTACTTTATATCACTTTCTAAATACTAAAAAAAATTCATAATCATAAATCAAATCCTCGTTAGCTTTAGATACAAGAGTAAATATTTCCTCAGAATGTAATTTGATAGCAAAACTTCTCACATTTCTAAGCCTGCACAATTTGGTGCTCTTACTTTCTATGAAGAAACAATATTAGTCATTTAATCTTTGATAATTCTATACTCTTATTCCACAAAGAGTCAACTGGCCTCGTACCAATGTATAAGCCTTCTTGTATAGTACATACTGACATTTAATTATGATAATGTAACCAAATGATAACATTCCACAATTGATTAAGCTTACATTTGATGACCACTTTAGCTTTTAAACTATCAAACTTATCATTCGTATACTCCATAGCGAATAGATCTTGATAAGAATATAATACTTTCATGAGATCCACAATTGAAACGATTCATCGTCATTCATTCTAATTTCTTCAAACCTAGAGGTTAATATTGGCAGTTTGGAGTTCTTAATAGTTTTGATATACTCATGTGTGGTCTCTAGGTTATCCCAAACCTCTTTTGCAGTTTCACACATCGACACTCTCCCAAACTCTTCTACAGACAAGTCATAAATAGGGCATGAAGCCCTTTACTATTCCAGTTGCATTCATCTAAGTTCGCTTTTGTTCAATTAGCAATGGGAGTGAGGGTTACATCATTATTAACCATAGAACTAGGTGTAGCTCATCTATGGATTTAAGGAATGCTCTCATTCGAACCTTTCAGTATGCATAATTGCTTCCATACAAAAACGGAGGCACAAATAGTGACTGACTCATCTAGATTAATTTATAGGTCAAGAATCGAAATTTGGCTCTGATACCAATTGAAATTACGAGGTTCGACCTAAATTACACTTAGAGGGGGGTGAATAGGTAATTATGTAGAATTTAAAATTAATAATTAAATAGTAACAAGTCACTTTTAATTATTTCTAGATGATTAATCAAATAGTCCGATTTTCCTATGTTGAATTACTACAATTATATGAAAACAGTAAATAACACATAATGATCATCGAGAAACCCCAATTAGGTAAAAATTCCAAGTACTTTGCTAGTCAAAAATCCACTATAAACGAATTTTGAACTTACAGTCCGCCAAACACAACTACCACTAGTACTTTTGGACCTCATGACTGCAATTCTCACAGCCCTCCTGAATTGTGTGCTCCTGCACCAACTCCATATTGTAATTTTCAAAGTCCTCCTGGATTGTGTGCTCCTACACCAACTCCCGAGTTTATGAATTCATCTATCTCATGTAGATCAACGAAGAACTCCGCGTTATCCAACCACTGAAATTTCAGTCACATTCCCTTGATCTTCAGAACTCTGACAAATGTTTAGGAAGTAGCAATTTGGTATTTGGATTATATGGATTTGATGAAAACACCGCCAAGAATAAATCAAACTATGAAGGTTGAAAGCTTATAGATGATTTTGATGAAGAGGATATGAAGCAATATATGTTTTCTCAATGTTCAACCTTCTCAAAAACCATTCAAAGGCTTTCTGGTATTTATACTGTAGATTTATGGTTGAATGGACAGGACAAAAAGTCTTAAAAACACGAATTAAAATTCTTCGGATAACCCTGTTGCTCGAGTGAGAACTTAGCTATAGGTTGTCGCTCGAGCGAAGGCAAGGTGGCAAGCGTGTGACAATGTTTCTGTTTCTATCGCTCAAGCAAAGTCAGAGTGACAGTCTAGAGAAATTGCGGCGCCGTTTTTTCCTTCTTTTCATTCTTGAATCCTAGACCTAATACAACTAAATTTATAAGATTTGAAACTTAGTCCTTGACTTTGACAACATACTAATACTAGTCCTATTTGTTCACATACTTGCCAGTTACATTAAAAACCTAACAACAACAAAGCTGGAAAATCGATATTCTTTGTGAACTTTATTGTTCCTAACATAGAAGAAGACAACAATATTAAATAATCTTGAGTCGACTATTCTTAACAACATATCAAACTTTGATTGACATGGAGAAAATAAGCTAATCTTGAAGGTGGAGAATGAGCAAGAAGTTTTCAATTTATACACCCCATCCAAGCAACCATCAGAAATCGAGGGGTGCAACTGTGTTGATTAAGATGATCCACCTTTTAAATAAAACTGTCAGAATAGAAAACCATAATTTGATGGACTTCTTGGTAGAGACGAGAATGAGAGATTCAAAATCAAGCAAGCAAAGAGAGGATACAAGGCTGAAAATTGAAAGTCTAGCTTGAACTAAAACCATGTACTTAATGAAAAGTAATCTATTCTTGTATCATTTAACTATGTAATTTTTCATAATGCATTGCACATGGAAAATAAGATATATTACACATGGAGATTTTTCTCATTTTTTTTAATTTTATGTATTGAAACAGCCATATGCAAAATATAGATTGAGTTAAAAGAAGACCACATTATATGTTCTACCCCAAACTTATTTTTCACATTGTCTCCAATATGAACAATAAAAATAAAAAGAAAAGAATTTACTAGGCTCTTTGTTGTGTCAGTTTAGCTAGCAATGTCATTGATCTCTAGAATGTGGTCAAGGTATCAACATTTCCTCATGATCGTGATGCTGTCACTCATCCATGGAACAAATAACAACATTCATGGTGCTGAGGATGGCATTGATAACATCTTGTCCATCCTATAGCTGTCTGATTCCTCTAGTGTACTCTTGTTGAGTTTTCTACACGGATCTCAACGTGGGCCCAAAATTGACTACTCATCAACGGACAATCTGTTGTGTTAATGTTGGTGGTGGCAAGTCAAATTGTGCCTCTTCTTGGTTCTGAATATCCTCTTCATCCTCTTCATCATATCTCTCTCATGCAGCCATTAATGCCTCTTGCTTGTGGCTTGTCACTTGCACAATCGATATTCTAATTGTTGTAAGGCACAAAATAGCTGCAGATTTCTTTTTTGGCGTATGATGGAAAGATTGGCACCCGAGCTCTCTTACAAAAGGCCAAAATGAGACTTGAGAATGGTAGCTTCTTCTGACTCCCCAGATGTATGGTAACATCATGTGGCAAGTTGATATAAATGCCATCCTTGCTTGGTATATTCCAGTAGTGTGATGTTAAAGCAATATTAGAAGTGATGTTGTGAGCGCAAAATGACTCTGGATATTTCTACAGCCTCTGATGGAGCACTCGAGCTCTCTTACAAAGGGGTCGAAATGAGACTAAAAATTAGTAGCTTTGTCTGACTACTTGGATGTTTGGCAACATCTCGAATTATGTTGTGAGCCCCAAAATTCAAGTTGTTTCCTGTGGTAAGCCGATATAACATCTTCATCCTTTCTTGGTATATTTCAGGGGTAGTGGTATATGATGTTGGAGCTATGTTAGACGAGAAGAAGTTATGGAAGAAGCATAACTCACTTTTCATGTTACCATGGGGTACAATGTTACTTTGTGGCCACAGTTTCGTATCGTCTGTTCACTAAAATTATATACTGCAAGTGCACAGGCCGCGTTCAAGTAATAAAATGAACTTTTTGAGCTCGGGTTGTTTATCTCTCGAGGAATGCTTACTTTCGATTACACAGTTTTAGTCAATTTAATTTTAATAATAAAAACAAACACACAATAAAAGTTGATTATGAAAAATAAGGAAAATTAACTAAAATCTACAAAATAAGAAAATATAAACACTTGAGAATTTCGAAGGAAAAACATGGTTGGGAGTCATGGTTTCGCTTAACTATTGCCTAATTAATTTCTCTACAAGCCAATTAACAAATTATTCATTTACAATGTTAGACTTGATTTTCCAACTTTAGTTAATTACATCTCTTGAGCGAAATTAATCCTAATTAATTGATTTAACCTAATATATATCTATGTCGATTAAAATAAAAAATCGCATTAAATCTTAGAGAAAATAGCTCAATGGATTACATAGGGTTAGACATATATCTATATCCCCTATACAAACCTAGAGTACTTACTATTTGGTCTAAAATGTACAATGTACAAATCACTAGACTCGATCATTTAATGACCAAGTAAATGAAATACATTCAACACAATAATACATACATGAAAATAAGTATTTTACATTAAAAGGAAAATATTAAAATTAATTAAAAATTAGGTTAAGTTACTTCCATAAATCCCACCACAAATAACTAACAATACATTACAAATATGACAAAATAATTGAGAAAATAACAAGTTATAGATAAAACTTTTTTTTGAAGCTTGGCCTTGATTTTTCCTAATATTTCTCCAAATTCTTGAATGTATTCTCCTTATGTTCTTGATTTGTATCCCCAAAATACCAAGAAATTGGAAAGGAAATGAAAAGAAAAGAAAGAAGAAAAAAGAAAAAAGAAAAAAGAAAAAAGGAAGAGAAAGAAAACAAATATAAAAGAAAAAAAAAACCGGCGAGAGAGGAAGAAGAAAGACATATGCAGGCTGTTGGGTTTTAATAACCTTATTCAGAAATTGCAGCTTTTGTCTTTAAAGTTTCGGACAAATGGCAAAAAGGTCCCCANATTCAGAAATTGCAGCTTTTGTCTTTAAAGTTTCGAACAAATGGTAAAAAGGTTCCCAAATTTTTAAAAGTTGGGCCTAGGCGCTGCAATAGTGGCACCTAGGCGTTAAGTTTCTATCCAAAAAACCAAAACCATAAATTATTGGTTTTAATTTTGCAGCCAAGTCCCCTAGATAATTGCATGCCAAGTCCCTCAACTTTGATCTTATACAATTTGGTCCTCAAATTTTGACTTTCATATCAATTATGTCCTTCATAAATTGCATCCTAGATCCTTCAACTTTTTGCTTTGTTCACTTTGGTCATCACATTCACAACTTTGCACACTTTTAGTCTATTTTTCTTCCTTTTGTCTTGTTCTCTTTCATTTTGGTGATTTTTACCTACAAGCACCATATTACATAATTGTGAGCAGAAATCCACTCATTTTTATCAATAATAAATATATTTAAGTATTAAATAAGTGTGCAAAAATACACTTGGTCCAAATGATAAATGAATTGTTCCACCTCATACAAATCAGAAGTTACAGGTGGTTCAAATCACTCGTCTACATCATAGAGTTTCCTGATAATGTTTGGGCTGAATGGGGGCCCATACTCCCCATACATGTCTCATAGTTTGAATTAAAATTTGCCATAAATCCCTTAACAACCGCCATGTAAACTTTATGAGGTTTTGAACATATCTTTGTCCAACTTTTTCCCTTACAAATATTAGAGTGATAGACTATTGTAAACTTTCCAAATTGACTTCTCTCTCCGGCTAAAGGACCTAACTATTAAATATACTTGATCGTTGTTTGGTTTCTTTCGTGATATATGTCTCATATGGTAGTGGTTCGGGCTGGGCTCCATATTAGACTGTTAGGCTACACCTCTGTCTTTTCTAGCGAATGTAGGTCTTGGTGGCATTGTGATACAAATATCATACAAAACACAAACCAAGCATTAGATGCAATATATATAACGAATTTAGCAAACTAAGGGCGATGTGTCATACAAGTGTATAATGCAATGTGATGTGAAATATGATGTCTATGTGAATTTTTCAAGTATGTGGCGTTTCTTGTGGAGGGGGAAAGCACCAGAAAACTCAGTGCGGTAGCATCTCAAAAGAGCTTGATGAATTAGACGAAAATTCGGGTTGAAGACTTTCATCAAACATCTTGAAGGCACATAATACTATATAATCACTAATCCTCTCAAAGTCTACCAAACCCAATTGTTGTTTCATGTAATTCCCACCAGTTATCAACAATCCATTCAAAGAATCAAAACCTCGACTCCCAATTTAATCAAATCCAAAAGAATTTGAAAATCCTCTTCAAGAACTTCCAATAAAAGGATTAATACCAGAGATCACCTAGAAATGTTTTTATGTGCGATATATTCCCCTACCTATTGGAAATTGTAGAAAATCCCCCCTGTTTGAGACTTTTAGTAAAAAAAAAAAAAAAACCCCTCATACCATCAAATTTGACAGTAAAAAATTAAAATTAAAAAGTAATAATTACAATTTTCGTATCCAAACTTTTTATTCTTTTACAAATTATATCCAATTCTTTTGTACCACCCACAATTTCAAACTTTTAAAACTTTATTTTCCGCCTCACCCTACCTCACCTTTTTCCCCATTTCACAGGAAAAGAAATAATCTCTCCGTCCTATTTATATAGGCTTACTTTCCTTATTTTCTTGTCCCAATTATATAGTTTTGTTTCTTTATTAAGAATGTTTTGTTTATTTTGTTTACTAATACACCATTATTTCTTTACTACTTTCGATAATAATTTACTACTAATTATTGATAATTAAATGAGGGTAAACTAGGAAA
>CAIGRF010264690.1:0-10538 GCA_903798235.1 Fraxinus ornus
TTCTAGTGCTTGTTAATGCATTTATCATGTTTGCATCTTTTATCGAGAGATAGAAGAGTCACATGAGGGGAATATATTTGATCGCTATCGAGAGAGGCTTTCAATTAAATTAGGAACATTGACCAACATGAATGACTTCAAATTGTTACACTAAAAATGGAATAATAAGGGAAATTCGACATCTTAGCAATGAATCTCACATATTTGAAAAATAAATTTACTTGCTTTCATTAGTTTAGTTGGTAATTTAGGGATTAGTATAAAAAAGTCACAAAATGTGTTTGCTATTCAATTAAAGTTTAAATTAATTTTAACTCAATTAAACACGTAGTCCTCATGGGTTCTACACTCCATTCATTACTATATTACTTGATAAATATCTCGTTCACTTGCGAAAAATCAAACAATCACTTGCATTTCAGAATTTGTTATTTTTTTGTCTTTTGCAACTTGCTTTTCTGCTTTGGAGTGTTTACATCTTCTTACAAGAATTGAATTGATTACTTCTAGATGTAATGCTTTGAACATGCTAGTCTTAAGTAGATTGTATATTTTGCTATTGAATCTTTACACTTGTAGTTTCAATTTTCTCTATAAAGGTCAGATCGAGTCAGAAAATGTTATCTTGGGTTTCCTTGTGAAATAGTTATTTTGGTTATAATGGCTGCCGGTCAATGGAAAAAGTAGTTAATTGCTGCCAGCTTTGTTTGGTGTTCTTCTCGCCAACTATTCCATGTAAAAGGGAAGAATATGGGATCACCACAATATGATCTGATCATGAGAGCCAACATCTTTCTTGAGTGGGATAACAAGAAAATGATTGTTGTTTCCATGAGGGAGCAGATTGGCATTGCTCAAAGACACTTAATTCCGTTTATGGAGGTAGGTGCTCATGGCCATAACTTATTAGCTGATGTTATTTCTGCTCCTTGGGAAATATTTGAGTTGTAAAATCTATTGGAGGTGTTCTCATACAAGGTAATTGTCACTTTTCATGCTTTATTTATGGTAGGACCTCATTCCAGAACATGTGGTTTTGGCTTTTCGTTGCTAATGTTGTTCCGAGACTGAGACTATCAGTCATATTTTCACTGGTAGTAGAATCTTCGATCAAGTATGGTAACATTTTGGAGATATTTTTTAGATACCCATGAATTCAGGAGAGGGAGTCAGACAGAGATTCCAGATATGAAGGTATTCTGGACAGTATGTTCGTTGTGGACACATTCACACTATCATTCCTCTACTGATATTTTGGTTTTTATGAATCGAGATGAATGATGTGAAGCATAAGGGATTAGCATGGCAGTCAGACGTATTATTTGGAGGGTTTATCGCATGATCTCTTTTCTTCATATGGGATCACTGTTTCGATTGTGCATTGGTGAGAGGATTTGACACTTGCACCCATCTTTGGTATTCCTATGGACCCCCATTCCCCATCTCCCCCTATTTTGGCTTGGTGGCACACTCCATCAGTCAGATCTATCATGATCAATTTTTGATGGATGCGTCAAGGATGGTATTGCAAGTGGGAAGGCATCATCGGAGTTCACATAAGACATTATATTAAGGCTTTCTCAGCTTCATATGGACCGTGCATGATATTAGAGATAGAGATCCGGGCTATTCTTGATAGATTTTACTAGCTAAAGGACTCGGTCTTTCAGCGATTTGGGTTGAGTCAGATTCTAAAGTGGCTATTCACTACATTCTAGAGGAGGAGGACCATGGGCTATTCAAAGTATACTCAGACATATCACAGACATCATATCCTTCGACAAAGATACAATTTCCCACATTTACAGAGAAAGAAATCAGGTTGCAGATGCTCTTGCTGCAGAGGGTTGGAATCATCGACGATATGAAGTATATGGACCACTTCACCTACTACAACACATTAGGGCACTAGTACAAGTTGACAAACATGGATTGCCCAGTATCAAAGTTTAAAATTTATTTTTTACTTTCAATTCTTATTTTTTCTTCTTTATTTGTATTAGTTTTTATTGTAAAGGAAGTGTTTACTACAACATCCCAAAAGGCGTTACATTTACTGCTTTACAGTTTTTCTTCGTCGTTTATTTCCATTGAAAGGGAAGTAGTACTTCTTCAATTACTGCTTTTATTATTTTTATGTAATCACGGCATTCCTCCGTCACAAGTGAGGGCATATTAATAAAATTTCGAAAGTACTGCCCTCCTTTAATTAAAACAAATATTTTTCTAACATTAGAACCTCAAAAACTTATTCAATAGATCTTGTGAACATATATTAGAAACTAATATTCCATTATTTTGAATTGTACAAACTAATAATCTAACTTACACACCAATCCCTAAAGATAGTTCAAGACAATGAGGAAACAATTTCATTTCACGGTCTTCTCGTACTTATGTATGATTTTCAATGATGAAAATTTGTAAGTCGACCAACTGTTTGACACTTAAAGAGATCTTCAATAAGTTGTGCACATAATTGCATTAAAACACAACTTCAAGTCCAAAGTCAAGAAATCAAATAGGACTACCAACACAATTATTTATATAAATGACATTGCAAGTGGCGTTTGCGAACAACAAAGTTTGACACAACTAATTTCTTTGTAGTTTTTAAGTATGTAGGTGAACATACTTGTTCATTGAATATTCATCATAATAATCACAGACAAGCAAGATCCATCGGGAGCTCGGGTGGTTATGAGTTACCAAAAAGCCGGGAAAGCTAAAAAAGCATTGTAGGATTTAATGGGGTTCACCCGATGAACCATGTTAAACTATCTGCTTATTGTGATAACATGGTGAGAACCGATCCTGGCTCGATGTTCTTTAGAGACTAATGTCGATTATCATTTCAAATATTTCTTTATGGCTCTTAAACAATGCATTTACTAATTCCCTAATTCTAATCAACTGATTAGTCTTGAGATAATGATACCAAGATAAGTTTATTATTATTAAACATCAAGATGCAAACATTCAAATTTACTCTCTTGTATTTGACATAGTTGATAATGAGACTGATTAAGTGATACATTAGTTCTACACAAGTTGAGAGAAGTAATAAAGGATGTCAAAAACTTTATTTTTGTAAGTGATCGGGGAAATGTTATAATAAATGGTGTAGTTGAAGATTTTCATAATGCACATCATGATTACTCCATATATAACATACAAGGCAACCTGAAGACCAAGTATCGGGGAAGTGGGATCGTGTGTTATTTAGGAGAGTTGCGGAGACATGACGTTGAAGAGTTTAATAAGTACATAGGCAAACTAGAGACTAATTACATGACAAATGGGACAATTAACTAAGATGGAGGTCGAACACATTGATATTTTATAGAAATTTGATACAATATGATGACATCGAACAATGCGAAGTTTCTGAATTCATTATTTAAGAAAGATCATGAATTACCATTTCTCACAATGATCAAGCACATTCATAGAGACTTGCAGGAATTGTTTCATAAAGATGTGTGAATTCACAAGGTGCACAAGCATACTAACTCCAGCAATAGAGGATAAACTTTTCAAAACTCTCGAAATGGCAAAGAAAGTATATGTGGAACCCATGGATCAATTTCACTTCTCCGTGAGGAGGGACCCAACGTAAGATATATCATGAACTTGAATGATAACACTTATACGTGTAGAAGTTTTAGTTGGAGAGTTTTTTATTTGCGCATGCAGTTGCACTCACTATGCATAAAAGGTTTCCATACCACACATGCTTTTACCATTACATAGCTGATTTTTGGATATCAATATATGTCTTCCTATCAAATGAAGTCAAATGGAAAGTTCTCGATCGCATTATCTACTTATATTCTAATCATGTACTCCTAGATGCAAGATGTATGACTATAAAACAATGCATCGAGTAATTTTCCCAACATGTACGTGCGACAGATATGACGCAATTGGACACACTCACTAGCACAAATGTATAATTTGTCATAAAATATTTGCAATGTATTGTCTAATATTAATTATTTAAGGTTTAGCACTATGTATTTGTTTAAATATCGTATATTTTGATTAGCGTAAAATATTTACAATGTACTACGTAATATTTATTATTTAAAAATTTACAAAGTATCAAACAATTAAGCCCCTATTTGGTAGGGACTAAAATTCAAATTTTAATCTAAGTTGAAGTCAATAATTAATTTTAATCACATATTTTATAGGATCTACAACTTTTAACTACATATTTCATTAATCTTTATCAAATCTACTAAAAATCTAATTTTAATACCTTTCAAAATAGATGCTAAATTAGAAAACACAAAAAAATGCTAAATTAATGTAAAGTTAACATATTTACAAAGTACTCAGACAAGACATTATGAGTCGCAATTGAATGCTTATAAATTGTATACTAGTACTTTCACCTCCACTTGGACACGTGAGTTTGGTTGACTAGGGCTTCATCACATCTTCGAAATTTTAAATACTTGATTTTGAATATACTACATTCCTATAGATAAATAGTAGGATATGAGTTAAATAAATATGATTGGAAGCTAAGTTACCCAATGCTACAAATATAAAAAAATTATGATATTTTGTTGTCGTGTTTTTCCTCACAACAGTTGGTTTGTCATCAACTTAAATGTTCACTATCCTAGCCACTTGGAAACTATGACTCTCATGGGATCTAAGATCTTCTCTAGGTGCCCTAGGTGAGACATGTATGGTCGGGGTCGTAGACATGTATAGTAGATTGAATAAAAAGGGTCTCAACTACAAACTAATGTCCGTGTGATACAACAGAAATGTAGAGATGCATATAACCCTCCCACGCCATACCTAGTCTAGGCTCTTCCCATGTCACATATTTCAAGATATAATTAGACGTGACATAGTTCTCCGGGTAAATATCCTTTGAGGACTTCTCAATATTAGTAGCAGTCTTGAACAAGTAGCCTAACTTTCCCAAAAAAGTCGAACAAACAAGGATTTGTACTAACTTGATCTCGCAACAGATACATCTCCAATTCAACATGCTACATCTGCAAAAAAACAAAACATAAATTTAACGCATAACATGTGAACAACATACATAGTGGAAATTTGGCTTACATTTTCTGCTAGCTACCCTCTGCTGTTCACCACATCTGTAATCCATGCCAAAGCATTATTAATTCTTATCTAATCTTACTCATGTGTGATTTACGGAAAAACAATAAGTTAGCAAATGCATAAATAACTACAAGTGATAAATAGTACCGTTAGCAAAAGCATAAATTACTTACCCAAGGCAAATACCTTTAAACCATTTGTAAAATACCTTCTTGATTAGGTCGACATTACGAAAGAGATTGACATATATACTGTCCATAAATGTTCTCCTTTTTGTCTTGAATGTAAACGAAGAAATAACGTTTTGTGATAGCAATTTCAGCCTCTTGCCCAACACCTTAGGCTCCGTCACCCCCCGTCTACCCTCTCATCCACCACCACGTGTATTTCTCTACCATCCCTGTGTTACCCTCTCATCCATGTCCTTCCATCATCCCTTCCGCTATCCTCTCGTCTACCACCTCCGTAAACCTCTCATCACCCTCTCTTCCATCATCTTTGTCACAAGCTACATAATTCCCTCCATCATTTCCTCTGCCATTCTCTTGTTCACCTCCTTGTAAAACCCTTTCTATCCCTTCGACCACACCGTCCATCCTCACCGTCTTTCCATCGTCTAACGGTATGGTTGTGCCTTCTCAATTATCGCTTCCACCCGCATGGCCAGTGTAAAGCTATATGTATCGTATTCATGCTCGACATTTGATGACTTGGGCATCGGAAGTCCCCTCCTGAACACATGCAACGTATTAATAAAAAACTCCCGACCCCATGAATAGTTGTTGAACACATCAAGAACGTTAAAACATCTAATGAAAAAATCAATATAAATGTTTTATGATGTTTATACTCAACATGGTATCTAGAATAAACACAAATCCTAATTTAAGTTTATGCTCCATAATCAAACAAGCCTCAAATGTAGTTTCCAACTACGAGAGAGATCTCATTTACTTAATTTTTTTTTTCTAAAAGAATTTAAATTTAATAAATATACAACAAAAAATAAAATAAAAAATAAGATTTGGGACATGGATTATGCCCATGTTTAGTACACATTAAAATTTTCATTTTCATTTTTCTACTCATTTTTAACCACACATTCTTCAATAAAATAATATTTTCTATCATATCAATAATTTTTGTTTTCAACAACACATTCTCCATCAATCTATTTAATTCAGAATACATTCTTCCAAATAATATGGCTCAAGCACAGCCTATGTTTCCCTTGGAGAAAAATGTGCCAAGAGGTAAAATTTGAAATTAAATTGAAGTTGATATATATTAGATCCAAATTAGATAAACTAAAATTTTAATGATCGAATTGGGATTTTGTTGAAACTTGAGCGACCAGGGATGAAATTTGTCAAAATAAATTGGAAAATTCCCCAAGTACAGGGAAGTTTTGCCAAACATTTTACAGGCCCCCTCACTGTGCCTCACTGTGCCGAGGCCCCACTTAAATATTTAAAGAAAAAAAAATTGTGGCCCCACCCCCAATGTGTGTTGTCTGGCAGGGCTCTGTAAGTCAGAGCCTGTACTTATAGCTCGGCTCTTCAAATTTTGTGTCTTGCATGCTGAAAGGTCTTTATACAGGCATGATTTCTGTTTTAAGTTTCTCAATATTGTTTTGACATTTTTGAAATTCAGAGGGGACGCAATTGTTACACATGTGGTTTTCCAGATCATCTCATGAGAGACTGCCCTCTTGCTTCCAGTCTACATTCCTTTCAGCCAGGTACAAGGAAAACTTTTCTACTTGACTCCTATATCCAACAGGAAATGTTCATATTATCAATTACTGCTATTATTTTAGGAAATGGAGCATTTCATGGAGGTGTGCCAGGCTATCCGCAGCCCTATTGGAATGATTCTGTGTTGCCCTTCAGGCCTTATGCAAATATGTATAGAAACCCTTCAGCGATGCCTTTTAATGTCTCCATGTTTCCGGTGACACCTTTTGCAGTTCCTCCATACATTACTTCTATGGGTGTTGGCTTACATGGCCGTGGGTAAGTTCAATGTGTTTTCATGTTGTACACTTGTCTTTTTCTCAAAATTACTGTCTGCGGGTTTTGAGACTAAGTGATATCTTGCAGGGGAAATATGGGAATGGGAGGTATGGGTCCTGTAGGAAATAGAGCTGAGAGGCCTCCCTACTCCAACTTGGAGCTTCAGCATTTTGAACACAGAAAGAAGCATTCTAATGAAAATCTGGGAAGGTAATTTTAATGATATAGCACAGCAGTAAGGATTAAAAGGAAGCTTTTCTCACTGCACAGGCACACACAAACGCGTCGAATATAAAGTTCGTTTGCTAGTTGATAGTACATATGCATATTTTGATTACATTGCCACTGTTAAAAGTTATGCTATTTGCTTACATGAGAGAAGTTAAGCTCTTAAAGTATCGCACTGTTGAGAATACACTGACATTATCCTTTTGACTTGTGATTGCAAGCCCGGCTACCATTTTTTGAACTCTAGGTGCACCTCTCACATAGTTTCTCATTGTTTTTAAGTTCTTTCTAATATCATCATTCATCAGCCCTCTGTGAAGAACGCATATACACATTTTGAAGTAGGCGGGAGGTGATGCTGTGAATTCTCCTGCAATCACGAAAATACATAAGGGTGCTTGGGGTCATATACCTCATTTGTAACCTCATTTTTGTTTTCATATCAAATATGCCCGAGTTTGGCCTCCATTTCTTAAAACTCATTTTTTTTTTCGCTCATTTTTAACCACGCATTCCATGGGACCTATTACTTTTATCAACTTTTCAACCACACATTTCATTAACTTTTTTCAAAATCTACTAAAAATCTATTTTTATCAAAACAAAATAGGGGCTATGTTGTTTCAAAGGTTGTACCTTTGATGCACCGATACAGACACGTGTGTCCGACACGATACGTGTCGGATACGCCGATACGCGATTTTTAAAAAAATTACAAACACGACACGTCATCAACACGTTGATTAATTTCTTATAGAAATATTTTAAACACGAGTACTTATTTGTTACTTGCTAATAATTTTGATTTAACAATATATAATATTTCTAATATAAAAAGAAAAATGATTACGGTAAAGTGTCCGATAAGTGTTGGTATCGACTCGTATCCGACACGTGTCGGACACGGACACGCTACCCTAATTGAAGTGTCCGTGCTACAGAGGGTTGTACTATGTTCTTTTTGGGGTTTATATGTCTGGTAATTATTTTCTTTGCTAACCAAAAAAAAAAAACCAGTCTTGGTAAATTAAGCAATTACAAGCTTCGTGTCATGGATGCTGCTTCATTCGTTTCTCTTTTAAGTTTGTTTTTTCTGTAATGCTTGTTCTTGATAACCAGGAAGTCATGATTCACGAATTATTTTATTGAACTAAGACTTCCATATGCTCGTGTTCAATCTGCTTGTTCCTTCTCTTCCCCTCTGCAGGCTCTATCGATGTCCTTTTCTTTCCTATATAGTAATATTATATTGTTATTGCAAATTGCTAATAAAGGCTTTGTATACCAGAGAAAAACTTTGTGAAGAAGAAGATTCTCATGAATGCCGTAGGGATAATAAGACAGATAAATCAGATCAATATAAATCGCAGAAAGAGAAGGAACATAGTTTGAGTCAATCTGAGGACAGCTTTACTCGAAGATCACTGAGAAAAAATCAGCATGACAAATATATAGATTCTGACATTCACTACATCGATGAAAGACTTGAGAAAAGCTCTCGCTCCTCTGCTGCTTTAAGAGAGAAAAGGCTGCATCGTTCAGGGAGATCAAATTCAGGCATTGAAGATATGTCCAAAAGTTCTGAAAGGAATAGTGGAAGAAGGCACAAAGATCATCACGGAGAGTCAAAGCATCACAAGAAGGTAGAGAGTGACAGTGATTCAAGTTTGGATCATTATCCGTGGAAGAAAGATGTCATAAGAAGAGACGCGTTTGATGCCAGAGGCTCACATATTGATAGGAGGAGGGAATGCGGAGAGAGGGATTCAGGTCATGATTCAAGACATTCCCGGCGTTTTACAAAAAATTCAAAACATGAACAGCAGGATGACAAGTGGCAGATGGTCAGTGCCTCCAATGACTACAAAGATGAATATCGTCACCACAAGCGGAAAAGAGTATTAAAACCGGCATGATTTCTGAGGTAACATGTATATGAAATTGCATACTTGTGGTCTTGGTGATACATATGCCATCCTCACTAGGTATTTTGTATTAACTTGATTTAGTTTTAGCTGTAGTTTAACAGGGTAAATAGTTTTTTATACTTTAAATGATTTGCCAACTTATTTCAATACCTGTAGGTAGTAAGATCTAATCACAACCTCTGGTGGTTTTATTGGAGATAAATTAGATTGGTCCTGTTTGGACATTCACAGGGTATTATCCTACCTTTATTTTTCTTAACTAACGCTCTTTCCTTCTTTAATGTGAGGTTTGGATGCTAGCAAAATTGAAATAGTGTTTGGAACCTTTTTTGTGCCACTCAATCGTTCTTTGTGCTGAGGTGTTGAAGCTGATGAAGGTATGTTCTTTTAAAATCAAAAAAGAAGAAAAATTCCTTTATTATGGTACTAAATTGCAAATAAGTTCAACCCCTTTTCATCGGAGAAGTTTGTCGTTTAAGTCTCCATGCTTCATTTATTTGTTCAGTCTAAAATTAGTTTTCAACTAAGGAAGCACGTCTATATAAACTGAAAAGAGCAAAAACACTTGTTATTAAGAATATAAAAACTCTACTAAAATATGGTCAATTTATATTCCCATCAAAAAATGAAATATTGATAGTAAGTTTAACTGGAGTTTCGCAAAGAACAAATTTCTTTAAACTTATAATTTGGTATCCGTTTCAAAATATGATTGGATCTTTTTGGAACAAGGACTTGTAACTTTTTTTTTTCCCTACAAATTAGTAGGCTGAGACCAAATTATATTGGACAGGAAAAAGGACTAGCAGAAGTTTTCTTTTCCTTTTTTTTTTTTTTTCCAATTTAGTAGGCTGTGAACAAATTAATTGGGGACTCGAGATACAATTTTGCATTTGTCTTGACACCATTTGGATAGTTATTTAGTATCCTGCAGCAATTCGAGAATTTGCTTGCATCATTCCTGTTGCATGTTTGGCTTATTTGTGCCAAAATCAATGTCAAATCTTTTTAAAACGTAATCAACTCATTGGTTGTAAGCTCACTTTCTATGATGTACCGACACGGACACGTGTTGGATACGCCGACATGCGATTTAAAAAAAAAAAAGGACAGACACGACACGTTGATTAAATTCTTAAAAATTCATTTATATACTATAAATTTAGTTTTATACTTGTTATTAATTTTTCTTGTTGAAATCTTTTAAGCATGAATACTTATTTGTTATTTGCTAATAATTTTGAATTAACAATATGTAATATTCCTAATATAAAAA
>CAIGRF010264706.1:0-12313 GCA_903798235.1 Fraxinus ornus
TTTAATATCTAATTCGTGGTTGGTACTTATACTACTTAATTCAATGCTTGCCATGGGGGTGGGCTACTTTGCGATTTCTATCTTAGAAGTTTGTTACTTAAGTAGTGATATTGAATAAAATTAGAGGAAGACACGGTGATACATTTAACTTACACTTTTCTATAGACAATACACTTTATGAGTTTATCCCAAAATATGAAATTGGGATAATTTCTAATCACACAAGGCTCGAACTATACTTGTCAACCTGATCTTATCATAGTTTAAGGTTGAGAGGGTGTTTGATGTGGATTAAAATCATATTTTTTATTGGATTGTGATAGAAGTTTTTGAAATGTGTGATTGAAAATATGTGGGATCCATGAAAGATGTAGTTGATATTAATTGTTTGACTTTAACTTTGACTTACATTAAAATCAGATTCTAATCCTACTCGAACGGACCCTCACTCTAAAGTCATTAACATCGTGTGTCAATATCTGCCTAACTTTCCACCCATTTAATGTCACGTAATTCTATTTAATAATCTCCATTTCAATGGTCCTGTCTCGATTCTGCGGGCCGAGGATCTTCGAGCATGATGAATATCGGCATTGCCATGCAATTTCACTTTCATTCATGTGATTAGGACCATAACAACGTGTCAACAGTAAACACCAATTGTTGTTATGATTAGACTGTCCTTCTTTACTAATTAATTTGATTAATTAAGCAAAACACACAGTTTGATGTTATTAATTAAGCAATGTATTTGGTGGTTGTCAAGTTGATTCAACTGATACCAAGATCCTGTTTTATGTTGCAAAACTGCTAAATTCATTGCACACCACATGTTTGATTTATTTCTTATTTCTTTATGGGGTTTGGAACTTGAAACTTTTAAGAGAGCTGAGGTTTTTTTCTGGTGATCTGAATCTATAGCATATATTGGTATTTGGTACAGAAGAAATAATTAAAGAAACAGAGAAAGCAGAGTAAAGAAACAGAGTGAGAGTGAGAAAGAAAGAAAGAAAGATAAAGAAATAGAGGGGGTGGTGGAGTGGAGTCACATTGATGCAAATGAGAGCGTTCTCTGGTTTTGAGAATAATTTAGTGTGGAGATTATGTTTAGTGTGTCTCCTAGGCTTCCCCGGAATCCGCGGGCTTTGCCACCGACCAAGGGAACAACCTCTCCGTGGTTCTCTTCCCATTGAAGCCCCCATTTGTTTAAACAGAAGATTTGTACAAACCACAGTTCTGCCTTTTCCTCTCTCCTAAAATTGCTTGGTTGCGGTCAAGATTCCATTGTTCGAAGCATATATACTTCCCTATTTAAGATCCCATTTCCTTCCCTTTGAAGTTGTGAGAACTGACTATATTCAGAAAATTTTGGTCCCCACACCTGGAGTCCTTTTAGTTCTCCATTTCCTCGATTTTAGTTTTGTCTGGTAATTTGGGATGTCCACAGTTCAATCTGGGGCTGTACGTATTTCTGTGATCAATTGAGAAGTTTAGTATAATTTTGAAGTGCCAGAAGACATATACACAGTTGAGTTGCGGCGATGAAGTTTATGAAACTTGGATCCAAGCCTCATTCCTTTCAGACTGATGGGAACAAAGTTAGGTAAGATCTATATCTACCTTTTAAGAAGATCTATTGTTGATAAGGAATGCAATGCAACTTTTTAAAATAAGTTTTTAATGTCTTTCGCTTCACTAAATTTGATTTATATTTTGTGAGTTTACCTCAGCCCTTTTCAATAATGTTGAACTTTTCATCTTCGTGATTTGTTTTTACAGTATCTATAGTGTTTCTGGGCTTGTTTAGGGCAAAAACTTTTACTGTTCTGTTAAAACTTAAAATATAACCAATTTTGAGAATCATCTACCAATTTGTAGAAGATTGAAATTTGTCAGATGATTTAGGTCAAATGTGTAACATGATGTAAAATAACAATTAAGATGAATAGGTGTATGGAATTAAAAAATTCTTGGAAACTGATTTTATGTGTGACTAACCAATACTTGAATATTCTTAAGATGCCTTGGAAGACTGTATAACCCTGGATTTTGCCAAAATGGTATACCAAATTGTCAATTCCATGAAAGTATCCATTGTCTTTTTCTCCAGTTCAATTTAAAGGAAGTTGCATTATAATGTGTTGTCACTTAAAGAATTTTCAGCATACTGTTACTGTATTTGCAAGTGCCTGTATACCACTTTATGTCCCTTTCCTTCTCTGCACGTGTTTTGCGATCCATATTCATGTTTTTAGAAGCTCTCTATCTATTACTTAAAAATGTTAACATTTTGGAATAAAATCATCATCTGCAGATGTGTGGCTACTGAACTGGCAACAGACATTGTGATTCATGTAGGGAATGTGAAGTTTTATCTGCACAAGGTACAGTAATTAATAACTTGTGTACACAATCACAGGCGTCTGCAAGAATTTTTGTTGAGGCATCCATGTCTTGCTGGCATTACCGAGTCACGGCTTCTCTGATAACTGAATGTGCTTCTTGATTGTTATTCTTTTGAGCATTAACACCAGTGTTGCCAGTGCGCAATCACATAACATTTCTTTTATAGATTAAAGTTGATAGAAAAAGGCAGTTAACCTTTTTTTTTTTTTTTTTTTTTTTGCTTATTTCAATGGGATCGAAAGCTGTATGGTATATCCCACGCTTCGCTCTGAAATTCGTGTCATCCTGAGTGCTAATATAAGTTTAAATTAGTGTCCTCCTTACCTCCTTCAACACTCTAATTGATGTGTGATTTAAAAGTGGTACATTTAATTCATGCAGTTTCCTCTTCTGTCTAAAAGTGCACGTCTACAGAAGTTGGTTTCTTCATTGGATGAAGGAAATAGTGATGAAATCTTCATTCATGACATTCCAGGCGGTTCCAGTGCCTTTGAAATATGTGCGAAGTTCTGTTATGGAATGACTGTTACCCTAAATGCTTACAATGTTGTTGCTGCACACTGTGCAGCAGAGTATCTAGAAATGCATGAGACGATCGAAAAAGGAAACCTCATTTACAAGGTTGACGTTTTTCTCAACTCAAGCATTTTCAGAAGCTGGAAGGACTCTATAATAGTACTTCAGACTACAAATTCTCTATTACCATTGTCCGAGGAACTGAAGTTAATCAACCACAGCATCGATGCTATTGCTTCAAAGGCCTCTGTCGATGTTTCCAGAGTGGACTGGTCCTATACCTATAACAGAAGAAAGCTCCCCGAGGAAAATGGGAATGATCACAGCTGGGATGTTGTCAGAAACCGAATGGTGCCAAATGATTGGTGGGTTGAGGACTTGTGTGATCTTGAAATAGAGTTATATAAGCGGGTTATTGTTACCATTAAAACCAAGGGAATTATATCTAATGAAGTGATTGGAGAAGCTTTGAAAGCTTATGCTTATAGAAAGCTGCCAGGCTCTAGCAAGGGTGTTATGCAATATAACGATTTGTCAAAGCTTCGCCCATTATTGGATACAATTTTTTATCTTTTGCCTGCAGAAAAGGGCAGTGTCTCGTGTAGTTTCTTGCTGAAATTGTTTAAAGCAGCCATTTCTCTCAATTCTGGAGATATGGTAAAGGAAGAACTGGTAAAAAGAATTGGGCAGCAATTGGAGGAGGCTTCTGTGAATGATCTGTTAATTCGAGCTCGTGAAGGGGAGCCGTCTGTGTATGATGTCCAAACAGTCCAGAAAATACTTGAAGAATTCATGATGCAAGATCAGAATGCAAAAACTGAAATAGGAAATGAGGACGAGATTCAAGAAATTAGAAGGCCGGGGATCTTATCAGAAGCTTCAAAGCTTATGGTGGCAAAGCTAATTGATGGTTACCTAGCCGAGATTGCAAAGGATCCTAATCTACCTTTGTCAGTGTTCATTGGAATCGCAGAGATGGTTTCTAGCATTTCTCGACCGGCACACGATGGCCTTTATGGGTCAATTGACACATATCTCAAGGTAAAGTTTCTTAAAGCTTTCTGCACAAAATCCAAAGAAAGATATAGCGGTCAACATTATTAGCTGTTTTCCCAACATTGATCAGCATCTTAGTAACTGATATTTGTTCCTTCTACAAAATTCTATTTGATATAACATTTTCTGATTCGCATAGGAAAACATTAAATGTAAGTGTTTACAATAACATAGAACGATATTGTGAGCATAAAATATGCTGGTTGCCACTTTCGAAACCTATCATTAACCAAATCTATGGTTGTTGTGTAGGTGCACCCTGGGATCAGCAAGAGCGAGAGGAAGAGGATATGCCGGTTGTTTGACTGTAAGAAACTCTCAGCAGATGCATGCATGCATGCAGTGCAAAATGAGAGACTTCCTTTGCGCGTAGTAGTCCAGGTGCTGTTTTTCGAACAAGTTCGAGCTTCTGCATCATCAGGCAGCAGCACTCCCGATCTACCTAAAGCTATTAAAGACCTCAACCGTGCCTCCTATGGGAGCTCAAGGTCTGCTACGACTAATGCAGATGAAGATTGGGATGCTGTGGCTTCTGCTGCAGAACTTAGAGCCTTAAGAGGGGAGGTGGCTGCCTTGAGAGTGCAGAATGGAGTAGTGCATGAGAGAAATTATGGAGATAATAAGATAAATTCTGACAAGGCTGCCATTAGTAAAATGAAAGGGCTAATTACATCGAAGAAAATATTTTCCAAAATCTGGTCGAGCAAATCGGGACAAGCGACTGAGAATAGCGGTTCGGATTCTTCAGAAAGTCTTGGATCTACCAACCTCGATGAAGCCAAGTCTACGCCCATAAGAGGAGGGAGGCAGTCTGTTTCTTAGCATAAAGATTCTGGAGGATGTAATTTTGCTGATCTTTTGTTTTGGGGATTTTCGTTTTTAGTCCTCTATGTTGCAGTCAGTCGAGTGTAGAACACTGTCACTGTGTACTAAACGTATCCTATGTGTGTATTAGAGAATTTCAAGATAGACTTATCATAAGATGATTAGAAAGAAAAAAAAAATATTTAAACAAATTGAAAGATTTATCCACAAAAGTTTTACTTTGAAATAATCACCACATTGTTTCCCCATGTCCAAAGACCTTGCTGTATGGAAGCCAACAAGAGTTATGATAAGTGGAGAATTAACTTAATTGAAAATAAGTAAAAGTTAAGCAAAAAAACAAATGAAAAACGTTAGCCAATGGTGGCTCTATGAAGTGAGTAAAACATCATTTGTCTCTTTATTCCATGGAAGGCCAAAGTTGAAAGAATGAGGCCAAAAGTGTCCCTTTCCAAATCTTATCTGAGCAATTGAATTATCACCTCAAAACTTTGCTCAGTGGTACTTTCCAAACATTTGGAGATCAGAATCCATTACCATCATAAAAATACAGCCAAATAATATAATGTAAAAAACTAACCTCAATTCCTATATGGGCTGGATTTCCATTCTCTACAAACATCATTTGTGTGTTGGGATTTACATTAAAAAAAATACAAAAATGTTGTTCTAGTGGTCCATTTCAGATAAAGACACCGTGAATTGGATTAAGATGCGACGTACAATGGATCTTCTTCGTCCTTAGTTCTGGCCTCGTTTTCAGCTTCATCGTTATAAAATTTATTGTAATAATTTTGAAAATAACGAATTAAGATTCTTTGTCTAAGCAGATATGGTTAAATAAAATAACGAGTACTTGAACAATGTCGTAAGCTCCCCATATAATGGGACGAATGACGATGACAAAATTACAAACAAAAGATTTATAATATAAGACATAATATATGTCAAAGTTAATTGTTATCAAATGCTATTGAAACTTCATGTGCAAAACGTTAATAAAACTAGTGATTAACGAAAACATATAAATAGATGTAACATTCCATGTAGTGAACATATTATATAATACCGTAGCCTCCGTCTCATAAATTCATAAATGGTTTATCAATAAGAGTAATGAGCTCGTGTTTGGTGTAGTTTAAAATTTTGATAAGAATTTAAGCCCCCTGTTTGAGCCAACTTTTTTGAGAATGAGAATGAAAAATATAGTCGTTATTGGGGCCACACAAGAGATAGAAAATTTGAATTTAAATGTTGATATAATGAATAACGGTTATATTTTTCATTTTAAGGAGAAAAAAATATGGCTCAAACAATGCCATATTTAACAATTAATTTTAATCATATATTTCTTAGGACATAACTTTTTTCTACTTTGCAATCCCACATTTCATTAAGGCCTTGTTTGGGTCGGATTAAAATCTGATTTTAATCTAAGTCAAAGTCAAACAATCAATATCAATCACATATTTCATAAGTCTCACATCTTTTCAACCACACATTTAAAAATTTCTATCACAATCCAATTAAAATCTGTTTTTAATCTACACCACTTTTATTAAAATCTACTAAAAATCTGATTTTAAGCTACACCAAATCGAGGCAAAAGAAAATAATAGTGACTCTCAATTGATAATAATGGGTAACAGTTATAAATGTATAGTTAAAATGTAATATTTAAATTTGACTAAATTTATAGACTATTTATAAATTTTTATCGAAACGGATGATAAAGAAGGTAAAGGGGAGTGGGGGATTATAACGTGATATAGTGAAAGATGAGTCATATGTATGTATGTATCACAAACCACTTGGAGATGGAATCTTACCTAGAAGACCTTTACATGTCGAAAGGACAAATTGACAAAATATCGCTTATATGCACAAATAGCAAATTTTATTGAAATACTACGAATGATATTTTTATGTAGCTATAATTTATATGGGATCGTCTCGTCTGAACAACAACCAACGTTACCTTAAAAGAAGTTATTATGAAATTTTGCTTTGTTCTTTTTTCCTTCTTTTATTGCATAGATCATTATTGGCATGGTGCAAGGCTTACATGTGCTTTATTGTTCGTCTAGTTCATCCTTTTTTCCATAAATCTTGATATTCTTGATTGTGTGATCTTTTAGGTCGTTCTTTGTTAAAATTAACAAAAATCATTTAAATTTTGAGAAGAAATAATTTTGTTCTCTAATAATATTGAGAGAGAGAGAAATAAGTTGGCCTGTTTGGGTCACATTAATTTTCTCATTTTCATTTTTTTACTTATTTTCAACCACACATTTTTCAATAAAATAATATTTTTCATCACATAATAACTTTTTCTTCATTTTCAACTACATATTCCTCATCACATCAACAATAAAAATGCATTCTTACTTCAAAATGTGCACCAAACAAGAATAAGAATTATATTATTTTGCCAAAAAGAAAATATCACTCTGATTGATATATACTCACATGGGAGTAGGACCATGTAAAAAAAAAAAAACAAAAAAGACCAAAAAAATCTTACCTCTATTGTGAAGGGTCTGTTAGGAAGGGCGTAACGATGTGAGCATATATTCAGTATGATTGGAAAAGAATTGGAGGAAAAAAGCAGCCACCGCTTTCGCGGAGACGAGGAGCCGCTCTTGCCCAATACTTTGGAACCAACCCACCCAATGTCATGTCTAGTCAGCCTCCATTATAAAAAGAAGAAAGTTTTTTTCTTTTTTTTTTCCTTTCAAAATGTCACTCATTTTCTTTTTAGTAAGTTCTGATATAAATATTTTAGATCAGTTTTATTGTTCATTTTTTAACTGAGAAACTAATTTTCAAAAAATATGATTAAAATGAAATACTTTGCACAAACAGATAAAACAATACTTTCTTTAGACCAAAACGAATTATTTTTTCTAAATTAAAGTTAAAATATGAATGTACTATTATATCTAGGGAAAATTCTTCAAGTACGTGGATTCTTTCACATAATCCTGCAGCACCTGAGTTGCAGACAGTTTTTTTGATTTTTAGTCATCTATAAATGAACTTGTGCCACGTGGAATCTTGTAAAATTTCTATGAGAATTTCCCTGTATCTATAGCATTACTCTATATCTAGCCTGAGTAAAAGATAACACGAGAAATTTTTCTTAAGAGGACACTTTTTGTAATTTCTAAAATCAAAAGGATGTCTTTATATTTATCATAAGTTCTAGAGGAAGTTCTTGTAATTTTCTCAAAATACAAACTCACTAACCATAGTTTACTCCACCCCACCCCACCTAATTCCTTGCTAATAATTCTCAACTTTTCTCCACATCACATGCACACCCTTCACCCCACCCAACCCCTTACCCTCTATATATTTCTAGCCTTCTACTTCCTTCAAGTCCCCCCTGGAAATTCTCTCTCTCTCTCTCTAATTTTTGCTTTCGTTTCTCTCTCTTGTTTGAGAAATCTGCAACTTTGATGCCACTAAGAAAATGAGTTGCAATGGTTGTAGAATACTTCGTAAAGGGTGCAATGAAAATTGCATTCTTAGACAAAGTTTACAGAGCATAGAGAGCCCACAAGCACAAGCCAATGCCACTGTCTTTGTTGCCAAGTTCTTCGGCCGTGCTGGGCTTATGTCCTTTCTATCTTCAGTCCCCGAGTCTCAAAGACCAGGTAGATAATACATCTCGTCTAAAAGTTTAAGCTAAATCGAGTTTGTGCGTGCAATTATTGTTTGTTGATTAAGATTTTTTGTATTGCAGGATTGTTCCAATCTTTATTATTCGAAGCGTGTGGAAGAACTGTAAATCCAGTGAACGGAGCAGTGGGATTACTGTGGACGGGGAACTGGCACGTGTGCCAGTCGGCGGTGGAGACGGTGCTGAAAGGTGGCGTTTTGCGGCCGTTGCCAGAATTTTCTGGGTTGATTCAGTCGCCGGAGTTTGTTGAAGGATCAGAAGCTAATAACACGGATTTTTACAGATCGCGAGATCTAAACTTGAGGGTTAAAAGGAAAGGTTTTGATGAAGACCTAAATCTTGGTTTGACAGTGGGTTTTCCGGCGAAAACGACGGCCAGCAGAAGAAAAAATGGGCTGGTTGAGGAACGGAGGCCGGCGTCTCCGTCGGACGAGTCTGAGACGACGACGTTGGAGAGTGGAATTCTGTGTAATCAAGAGTTGCAACAAAATCACCATGGACCGGAATCAAAGCTTTTGAGACTCTTTTTCTAAGCTTCTTTTTTAACCCTTCCAATTATTTTCTTTCTTATTTGGCTTTTTTTTTTTTGGCTCAATTAACGTTTTCTTCTCTCTTTTTGGGCACTTGATTTTTCAATTTTGTTCTAAGAGGAAGAAACATTTTAGAAGCAGAGAGATCAAAGTTGCCTTGCGTCTGAATTTTGTACCAACACAACTTCCTTTTCGTTTTTCTTAATAAATTTGAAGTTGTCTACGTAAATTATTTTGCATCATTTCATCGTCGCACATAAAATAAATTTTTCCTAAGACAAAGTTTCATATGGATGATTTGAATAATAGACCAATGTCTTTAACAACTGATAAATGCTTGGCATGTGCACAATATGTATTATCCTCAACATATTAAAATTAATCTTGGCCGAATATTCTTTTCGAAGGCTTTTTATTGTGGGTTGGGTTTAAAGTTTATGGTACACTTAAAAAGCATTAAAAAATGGAGTGCCTTCTCATCCATTATTTAGTGCTTTATCGATAAATAATGTTATCTAACATTAATGATGATACAACGTCAATTTAAATGGCACTATTCAGTCGTCTAGAGAATGAAGTTGGTCGAGTAAATCTCTTTTATTGAGAATAAAGTTCAAATTGCATGAATTTTGAGTTGTGAAAGAGGCGTGCGAAGAGCGCAGTGAAGGTGGGACCTACCTCTTTACACAAGTTGCACAAATTTTTCGGCACAAACTTAACTTCATATAATTATACGTATGAGATGTGCATTTAAGTAGATATATGTCACGATCTTATGTTTGTATCACACGTTCACAATGCGATAGATAATAATTTTCTAAAAGATATATTGATGATTCCTACATTGATTTGATTCTTATCATGTCACGAAATATTGTTGAGGGAATCTTATTGTAACACGTTTCTGTTTGTTTATAATTTAAATTTTTTATAAATAATTTCCAAACTCACTTTTTTTTTTTGTGCGTGTATTAAATTGAATGATGCCGTCCCCATTGATGAGCGACCTGCTTTGAGTCGCTGCGTAATGCATTTCTTTTTTGGGATACGGACAAGTGCTCAATGCCCAATACTTAAATTACCTATTCACCTCAACAGTGGACGCTTTCAAAGTGGGGAAAGGAGTGCCAAAATAGTAAATTCCTGCATTGATCTAAGCAAGTGATTGTTCGGCACACCTTATTTGAAAATTAGTGTTCCTCAATCATTTTCAATCACACATTCTTTCAATAAAATAATTCGTAACTTTACACATTCTCCAAAAAAACATTGTTCACTACATATAATCTCTCAAAAACACACGCTAAGCTCGAGTTCAACTAGAAAATAGAAAAAAGAAAAAATACGCACATATATATTCAAAAATCTTCTAAGTTAATAAAATTTTAATGTGAATATAGATTTAGTACATGTCTGAGCCCCATTATTAAAGGAAGAGAAAAGACTTTTTGGTAATTATTATTGGGTTCATATACTAGAAAACAGTGAAGCATCGTGGGCACAAACACTGCAACCCTGCTGGTTCGTTTCAGACAATAATAGTACCAATGCACATTCAATTGTTTGACTTTTTGTCTCGTTTATACTGTCAGTCAAGTGGGTGAGGTTTCTCAACTATAAAGCACAAGTTGTAGCTCAAGATGGGGGGTGAGGGTGGAGAGACAAGAAGAACTACAGATAATTAATTAAATTCCAAAATTTTGGATTCTGGACGGTCATGAGTACTAGTTTATTGGACTGCTTCCCGGCCCATTTATATGCTCCCAGCATTTTGGCCTTCAAACGTGTTTGCAAAACACGACTCTTTTAGTTAAGGCACTTTCACCTTGATTAGTCACACGTGGCTCACTTGTGGCTGTTGGATGCTTGGACTGTTGATTTACTTTGGACTGAAGACTTTCTGGAGGAGGTGATTCATTTTGATCATTTTTTTGGAAACTTCTAGGGTTTCTGGCTTTTGAGAGAAAAAGAGGGATAATGATAGGGTTTGATTGTTGATGGGAGCTTTCACTTTAAATCTCTAATTTAAAGTCTTGTAATAGTGATATCTACCTTCGATTGTAATATTCTGTGTGAATCTGAGTGATTCGTATATTTGTATCACAAATTGTGTGTTCGAAGGGTTCTTNTGATTCCTCTGAGTGTGTGTTCGAAGGTGTTCTTGGTGATTTCCATGTGAATCTTGGGCTATCTTCTGTTGTAATACTGAGAGATAAGTTCTAGATCTCTTTCTTGAATTCTCTATAACTTTGGTTGCCATTTTGTGGCTGATTAGTGCATCTGAGCATAATCTTTTTTTATGAATGCTCAACGGGGGATGTAGGTGTTAGAAGTGGTCACCAAACCTCCGGGGCTACGGCCGAAATAATTCTTGTGTTCATTCTTTAATTTCCGCAGTTTACTTTACTGTTTTGATTATTGAGTGTGTTGATTCTCATATCGTGTGTTTGGTCTGAGCCTTACAGTGGTATCAGAGTTTGGACTGAAAGAATAAGTTGCCTGGATCTTTGAGAAGGAGGCAGATCTACTTCAGAACCTGAAGGTTTTGAGTCTGCTCTTGAGAAAATTACAAGGGATCGAGTTTTATATAAACTCGCTTGGTGAAATCTTTTAATTTTAAATAGTTTACTTTTAAAATAGGGTTTCTTGATCATACCCTTGATTTCCCTTGCACCGTTGAAACCCCCTTGAGACTAATCTTTGTCTAGGAGCTCCTGCGAAACTCTTGGAATCTGAGATAAATCAAGTTTGGGTGTGTTCTTGGAGAATCTTGCTGGAGTGATCTCTAAAACATAGTTTTTTTTATCTCTGTTATTGTGTATTCTCTTGAGTTTTGGTCTGTTTATTCTGATTGATAGCTGGTGTTTGTGGAAATCTTATTGTACTGTGTGTATTACTGTGATTACTCTGATTTCCTGCGTCACTGCATACTATGTATTGGTCATCAGTCTGTGTGCCTGAATTGATTTTAACATGGCATCTGCTAAGTTTGAAGTTAGTCAATTTGATGGGAAAATTGATTTTAACATGTGAGTCAGAAAATGAAAGTTATTTTGATGCAAATGAGATGTGCTAAAGCTCTTGATAATACTTGGCCTGCTGTTTTGATTCCTGTTAAGAAAGCTGAACTTCAAAAAGTAGATTGGAGTACTATTTTATTATACTTGTCTGAAAATGTTAGTAGAAGTACAAGTGAAACTAAAACTGCTGCTGAATTGTGGACTAAGCTCCATGCCACATATGTGATCAAAACTACTCCAAACAAATGTTTCCTTTTAAAACAATTATTTTCTTT
>CAIGRF010264723.1:0-21502 GCA_903798235.1 Fraxinus ornus
CCAAAACCAAAACCACCACCACCACCGCCGCCGCCACCTAAATACCACAAAAAATCAAATCCATTATCAGTCACCGTCACGACTACCACCACCACCACCGCGACCGCCAGCACCACCACCAACTACAAACATCACCACCATTTCAAACCACATCCACCAAAAAATCCCCAAATGTTGTCCCCGCCACCACTGCACATAGCGGTGCTGCAAGAGGAGCAGATCGACGATGCCGACTACAATAACTCGCCACGACGATAGAGGGACTGTACCGCGACGAAGAAAGGGAGAGGCATCGTTGCTGCCTATGAGAGAGAGAGAGAGAGAGAGAGAAAATGAGAGGGGGAATTAATTAGGGTTTGATATAATTTTTGTGGTATTAATAATATTAAATATTTGAAATAAGATCTGATTTTTATATAAATAAAGTTTATATCTGTTTTTTGAAATTGAATCTTAGAAATTCTAGTTTGATGTAATTACCATGAATAGAAATCCCACTAGATTTGGTTAGAAATCAATCTTAAATCTTATTCTCCTTTTTAGTACTCAATTATCAAATCAATGGGAACAAACTTGAAAGTGGTATTACAACTTACAAGTGAGTAGTGTTAATTAGCACCATTGATATTTAACATCAATCTATGCGACAGTAATAATGACATGTTTAAATAAATGACTTACATAATTTTACATTTTATTGAATATAACATATAATGTTAAATAACTTACATAATTTTATAGTTAATTGAACATATCATATAATGTCATATAAACAAGTGCTAGATAGCATTATTCCTTACAAGCAGGAGACTTGTTAAGACTTGAAATGTCATCTTTATTAAGAGAAGTAGTAAAATCTTTTATAAGTTGGTCTATACTTTCATATTTATCCGATGTTGAATTTTATTTTGCAAGATTGGTGTGCTCTTGTGCTCATTTGTTTTTAGTGTTAATCGGACCAATTGTTCGTTGGAACTTTATGGGCTCTGATACTATATTAAGATTTGAATCAATTTTATTAATAAGAGTAGTCAAATCGTTTAAATTTTTTTCTATATTTATATTTTTATTCAACGTTGAATTTTATTCCTTATTAACAATTATGAATACTCAAAAAGAAGAGAAAGTCAACAGGAATAATAAATGCACAGTTTTAACAAATGAAATTGACATATAAATTCCCTTTCCTTTGAAGCCTATTGAGAATGTAATTAATGTCAAAGTAATTAATGTAATTCGGAATTGGTACGTACCATACAACCAACGTCCCATTCCCACGGTTAACGGTCTTTGTGGGAAACCTCCGTTCACAAATATCCAAAAACATTTGGAAACAAGTAACAAGACACGTGATGCCAAATGTCAAGTTTGCATTGACTAGTTTTGTGGCCAAATTGCAATTGCAATACATAAATATGCAACTTTGAAAAATAAGCCTATGTTTGATAAAAAATTATAATTTATATTCTTATTAAAGTAAACAATTAATTTTAATCATATATTTCATGAAATTCACAATTTTTCAATCACATATTTCATTAACTTTTATCAAAATCTGAAAAAAAAAAAAATCTGATTTTAATCTTCACTAAATAATGATTAAAGTTACTTTTAAATATATTTTTTTATATTCAACCACATGCATATTTTGTCGTGAACAATAGCAATACATTGTCGATGATGAACATCAAATATGGCAGTGGGATTAATGTCACATTCTTCAATGAATTAAACGCACTCCAATTTTATAAGAAAATGTTTTAACTATCCCATTGCCATATGGAGTGTTGATCATTAACATGTTTCTTCAATGAATTAAACGCATTCACAAGCAATATAACTAATTCGACAAATAACAAGAAAGTAATATCGCTTCTTTTTTTCTAGATTCTAGTATTTTTTGTGACTGTAATAAAACATTTAGAAAGAAAATAAAGTCTAGACGCCCCTTATACGATCATGGTAAATGTAGGGGGACTGACTTGGACTTAACTTATAGAGTCCCAGCCACAAAAATCTTTTTATGTATAAAAGGAAATTTTATATGTAGAAAAAAAAATTATGTGGAAATTTTACTTTTTTTATATATTAACTCAACTTTTTTTATTTTTTTAGTCCAATTCTGAATTCGTTTCTTTATATAATTATCTTGAACATTTGAACCCCTTCCATTTATTTTTTATTCGACGTGGAGTAATATTACACTACACAATTATAAACTTTGACGAACAAGTACGAAGTTTCCTAACATAAAATGTAAACAAACCTTAACACGATCACTTGTACATAAATTTACTTGGGAATTAAGATAAGCCTTTTAAGCTTAGCCAAACACGCTAGCCGTCATGAGTGAATGTAAAGGCACATAAATTTCAAAGGTTGTCAAGTTGGCTTTGACTGAAACAGTCTCCCGTTTACTGTCTACATCTCTATTATTTGGATTTGAATAATCCAAATTTGCATAAAGACTGCTCTGCTCATCCATTTTCAAATTGGGATGAATAAATCTGATTTTCAACGTGAACAGAAATTTGCATAAAGACCTTTTGACTTTTTATTTTTATTTTTTTTTATTTTCTTAATTCTTATGATACAGTCGATAGCAGCCGGCAAGAAATTTCGTGCATTTTTAATGAATCGTGCTGCATATACAACATTGGTTGACAATATCCTATTTGACATCATCATATCTATCCATTTTAAAAAATTATTTTCTATATCATATACTAGAATTTTGACAACACATGGTTGTCAACCATCATTGTTAACCAATATTGTACACTTTTCATTATAATATTTTATATATTTAGGAATAAAAAAAACACGACCACAGTAGAATTAAATTTGATTTAAGGAATTGAAAAGGAAAGAAAGGTGACAAAGCACAGGTGTTAAAATGCAAAATGACCATTTACGTGTAAATTTTTTCCATTATCAAGTGGTAGGTATGAATGCTACAACAAAAGGTTTGGTTAAAATGTCGAAAAAAGAAGTGAAATATTAATTAAAAATTAATTTGGTTAATTGGATGTTTGTGTTTCATGCATTTTAATATGATCTACATGAATATCATATGCTTGATTAAGTACCTTTCGATGTATCTCAACGTATATAATCATGAAGATTTGGCCAGTGTAAACATTGACAACGTGCGATTATTAGCACATTTAGTTATATTTAAAAGTAAGTTAATTTATTGTTAAAAAAAAAAAGGTAAGTTAATTTATGATTTGGGTTTTAAAATTAAAATCATGAAACGATCCGATTTATTTAATTAAGTTGTTAATTTATTTAGAAAAAATAAAATAATTTAATTAATTCAATAAAAAAAAAATTTATTTAGTTTCGATTCTTATTCGATTCTTCGATTTTTGGTCTAGACCCGAGACCCGAGACTCGATCCAAACCTTTCGGTTCTCGATTCGGGTACCCGTTCGAGTCTTTAACTTATGAAGAACCGCTCGGTTCGGTTCGATTCGGTTCGGGTTCGGTTCGATTCGATTCGATTCGATTATTTTGGACAGCCCTAATTCTAGTGCCAGAAAGGCATTAGAAAACATATTCAAGAAAAGAAGAAACATTGACCCATCCTCCAAACTCTACTGTTATCCAAGATTCATCACAAAAAATTACATACAGTCTACACAGTACACGTATTGTAATTGCCGTATTTTTTTTTAAAACGCCAATCAATACTGTAATTCTGTAATATTCAATAACAATTAATAATTACCAATTCACCCCTTATTTTCCTCATATTTGTGTTATTTTCCCCCTCTTAAATGGAACCTTAAGGATCAATACATTGAAACGTGCGGATTGGGGCTTTATTCTTGGCTTCCGTTATGCTGTGGTTGTGGGTTGGATTTACATCTTTCAAGATTTTGTTATACCGTTCGAAACAATTGATTGGAATTAAAAATGCAATAGAAATCCCACTGGATTTGATTAGAAGTCAATCTTAAATCTTATTCTCTTTTTTAGTACACAATTATCAAATCAATGGAAACATACTTGAAAGTGGACTCACAACTTACAAGTGAGTAGTGCTATTTAGAACCACTGATATTTAACATCAATCTACGCGACAAGACTAATGACATGTTTACTTAAATGACTCACATAATTTTACATTTAATTGAACATATCATATAATATTAAATGACTTACATAATTTTACATTTAATTGACACATATCATATAATGTCACATAAACTAGTGCTAAAAAGCATTATTCCTTACAAGTAGGAGACTTGTTAAGACTTGAAATGTCAACTTTATTAAAAGTAGGGAAATCTGTTAGGTTTTTAATGTTGTAATTGGCAGTTCTGTAAACAAATAGGACTGAATTGTAATTTGTATAAAAAGTCAAGGAGTAATGTACAAATATTTAAAGTTAAGATTTTTTGGTATAGTGTTTGAGAATGACAAAAGAAGGAAAGTACGACGCAAATTTTTGCTACACTGTTGCCAATGATTGACTTGAGATTCAAAAGCAGAAACTCTATCGCTCGACTATCGCCCCTTAATCTCTCGAATGACAGTCTTTCGCTCGACTGTTGTTGAGTTCTCGCTCGAGCGACATAGTTAGTCGAGAAATTTTTATTTCGCGATTTAAAAGCTTTTTTCCTGACCCATTCGTTTCCTAACCTTCCTATATATACCAAAACACACCATAACGTATTTTGATAAGGTTGAACATTGAGAAAGCTTCATCTGTGAGAGAATTCATCTATTTTGTCTTTCAACATTCGTCTATTGATACTGTTTTGGTGAATTGCAGCTAAAGATTGGTGCAGGGGAGCACGAGATCCGCGGAGAGCTGTAGGAATTGCAGCCAGGAGATCAGATAGTACGTGTCATCTAGTCTTATAGACTGTAAGTCATTTGATTCATTTATAATGGATTGCCGGCAAGGTGCCCGGAGTTTTTCTCAATTGAGTTTCTCCATGATAATTCTGTGTGTTGATTTACTACTTATAATATATACACCGTGATATTCAAACATATGATTAATACTGACTTGTATGTTTAATCATCTAGAAAAGAAATAAAAAGTGACTTGTTGCTATATAATTCGTTAATAATTTTAATTCTGCATATAATACCTATTCATCCCCCTCTAGGTATTGTTATGGTCGAACTACGCGTTTTTCAAAATCCTTTATAAGCTGATTTATATTTTCATATTTATTCGATGTGAGATTTTATCTCGCAAGATTGGTCTGCTTTGTGCGCATTTGTTTTTACTGGTAATCGAATCTAATTGTTCGTTGGAACTTTATGGATTCTGATACTAGCCCCCGTTTTGTGCACATTATTTTCAAAAAAATGTATTTTTTAGTTGATGTGATAGGGAATATGTGGTTGAAAAAGAAGGAAAATTTATTGATGTGATGAAAAATATTATTTTATTGAAAAATATGTGATTGAAAATGATTAGAAGAATGATAATAAAAAAAAATGTGGCCCAAACGGGGCTATGTTAAGATTTGAATCAACCTTATTAATAAGAGTAGTCAAATCCTTTAAAAGTTGTTCTATATTTACATCTTTATTCGACATAGAATTTTGAGTCCGTTTGGTAGAGATTAAAATCGGATTAAAATTGAAAAATTGTCGTTATTGTCGACTTTTATTAAACGAGTAGGATTCAATAACGACTATATTTTAAATTTTAATTGAATTTTAATATCTACCGAACACGTACTTTATCCCTTAACAAATATGAACACTCAAAAAAGAAGAGAAAGTCACCGGGAATAACAAACGTACATTTTTAACAAATGAAATTGACATATAAATTCCCTTTCCTTTGAAGCCTATTGAGATTTGAGAATGTAAAAGTCATTGTTGTAATTGGAATTGGTACGTACCGTACAACCAACGTCCCGTTCCCACGGTTAACGGATTTTGTGTGAAACCTCATCCTCCTCGTTTCCTTGAAAATGAGGCATTCGCTCATTGGTTCACAAATATCCAAAAAATTTCGAAACAAGTAACCAGACACGTGATGCCATATGTCAAGTTTGCATTGACAAGTTTTGTGGCCAAATTGCAATTGCGATACATAAATATTCAACTTTGAAAAATAAGCCTATGTTTGATAAAAAATTATAATTTATATTCTTATTAAAGTGAACAATTAATTTTAATCATTATAATTTATATTCTTATTAAAGCGAACAATTAATTTTAATCATATATTTTATAAAATTCACAACTTTTCAATCATACATTTCATTAATTTTTATCAAAATCTGCAAAAAAAATCTGATTTTAATCTTCACTAAATAAGGGTTAAAGTTACTTTCAAATATTTTTTATATTCAAACACATGCCTATTTTTTCCTGAACAATAGCAACACATTGTCGATGATGAACATCAAATATGGCATTGTGGTTAATGTCACATTCTTCAATGAATTAAACGCACTCCAATTTTACAAGAAAATGTTTTAACTATCCCATTGCCATATGGAGTGTTGATCATTAACATGTTGATGGATAACATTACTAAAAAAAAAACTCTCACGTTAAGCCTCACAAGCAATATAATTAATTCGACAAATAACAAGAAAGTAATATCTCCTTTTTCCTAGATTCTAGTATTTTTTGTCTTATTATTTTGTAAATCTTTCTTTTAAAAGTCTAGACGCCCGTTATTCGATCATGGTAAATGTAGGGGGACTGACTTGGACTTAACCTATATAGTCCCAGCCACCAAAATCTTTTAATGTATAAAAGGAAATTTTATATGTAGAAAAAAAAATTACTTTTAATTCGTTCATTTATATAACTATCTTGAACATTTGAACCCCTTCCATTTATTTTTTATTCGACATGGAGTAATATTACGCTACACAATTATAAACTTTGATGAACAAGCACGAAGTTTCCTAACATAAAATGGAAACAAACCTTAACACGATCACTTGTACATAAATTTACTTGGGAATTAAGATAAGCCTTTTAAGCTTAGCCAAACATGCTAGCCGTCATGAGTGAATGTAAAGGCACATAAATTTCAAAGGTGGACAAGTTGGCTTTGACTGAAATAGTCTCCCGTTTACTGTCTACATCTCTATTCTTTGGTTTTGAATAATCCAAATTTGCATAAAGACTGCTCTGCTCATCCATTTTCATATTGGGATGAATAAATCTGATTTTCAACGTGAACAGAATATGACATAGACCTTTTGACTTTTAATTTTTTTTTTCTTATGTTATACTTATAATTCAAATACTGATACAGTCGATAGCAGCCGGCAAGAAATTTCGTGCATTTTTAATTAATCATGCTACAATATTGGTTGACATCATATACTAGAATTTTGACAACACGTGATTGTCAACCAATATTATACACTTAGATTTATTCATTTTTAATTATAGAGTCTGTTTGGTAGAGATTAAAATCGGATTAAAATTGAAAAATTAATCGTTATTATTGAATTTTATTAGACGGGTGAGACCCAATAACGGCTATATTTTCAATTTTAATTGGATTTTAATTGTTATCAAACAGTCTCATAATATTTTATATATTTAGGAATAAAAAAACACGACCACAGTAGAATTAAATTTGATTAAGGAATTGAAAAGGAAAGAAAGGTGACAAAGCACAGGTGTTAAAATGCAAAATGACCATTTACGTGTAATTTTTTTCCATTATCAAGTGGTAGGTATGAATGCTACAACAAAAGGTTTGGTTAAATTGACGAAAAAAGAAGTGAAATATTAATTAAAAATTAATTTTTTCAATTGGATGTTTGTGTATCATGCATTTTAATATTTTGTATGTATTTTATTATTATTAAAAACACTAAACAACGTTTTTTATTTTTTAAAGTACCTTTCGATGTATCTCAACGTATATAATCATGAAGATTTAGCCAGTGTAAAGTGTAAACATTGACAACGTGTGATTATTAGCATATTTAGTTATATTTAAAAGTAAGTTAATTTATTGTTAAAAAAAAAAAGGTAAGTTAATTTTTTGAATAATGTTATTTATCTCAATTAGATTTAGAGATAATCATGGATCTATATGATGTGATGTGTCACGAAATAATAAGATCAATTAAATGTATGAATATTAGATATACTTTGCTAGTTTAATCATTTAATAATATATCAAATGTTGATATTCATCGAATAGAAAATGAATAGCATTTCTCTATTTTTTTATTTTTTTTTGTCAAATATACTTCGAAAAATTAATTTCCGCGAACAAAACTATAATCTTAATAACCTCCAATGTCAAAACTTTCTAAAAATTCGTCTTAAAGCAAAGCATCTTTGTAAATATGCAAACACATAAAAAAATATTTTTCCTATATATGTAGCCTATCAATCAACTTAAAGATTCTTGATTAAGCCCTTGTTTGGGCTTTATTAAAAATGTATTTAGGAATAGTAATTTTTTTTTTTGAAAAATGAGTTGTTAAAAAATATGGAAAAGTTTTAAGTTTACATATAATATTATTTTATTGGAGAATGTAGATTGAAAAAATGAAATAGAAAAATGCATTTTTTTTTCTATAATGGATACCAAACAGGGGTTAAGTTGTTCAACATGATTTACCCTCTGTTTTGTATGGATTAAAATTAAATTTTTAGTTAATTTTAATAGAAGTTGATCTGTGGTTGAAACGTTGTGGGTCCTATAAATGTGGTGAAAATTAATTGTTGATTTTGACTGAAAAAACAAAATAGTTCAAAACTCGTCACCTTTCACAAATGAATTTTCTATGTATGAAATTTTGATGAGTTACATGTGTTATAATTTTTCTTATAGGCTACACCAATGGTAATCAATAAGCAAGAAGCAACTAGAACTTCATTTGCATAATATTCAACATTGACAAGTTGTTACGTTTCATGGATATGTCTTAACTACAAATTGACATGTGAGGGTCCAAAATGCAATTGTTTTAAAAAAAATAATTTTATATACAATCCAAATTTTAAAATATATTTAATTGTGGATATTAATCAACTAAAGCAAGCGTCTTATCACGACGCAACGTAAGATTCAATGAGAAACCAAAAGTAGTTTTCTTAAACATTAGAAAAATCAAAGTTGTTAAAGATATATAATTAATGGGACTATGCCACGAAAATAGAAATAGTCAAAGAATACCAGTAGTACAGTTCAGATTATTCAAAAAAAATTCTTTGGGTTCCTGTTTGAACCGTTATTCCTTTCGTTTTATATCTATCCACCCCGGTTGATTGGCGGTTTATACATATAGTGAATCTGGATCAAATTCTAGCAGGAAAAATCACACCTTGTTTATCTACTGTTTATACAAGATTCAAGTGCTTGAAGTTGAAGATGCTGCACAGAAGCACTGTTGTTGCGTGGATTCTTGCAGTTTGTTGTTTCATTGCGGAGGCGCAGGCGCAGGCGCAGGCGCAGGTGCCTCTAGAAGAAGGTGAGCAGTTGAGTTTCTCCTCCTGCTTTCTAACATGTAGTTATTTTTCCGGCTGCTGAAAGAAATATTGAATGGAGTAAAGGAGAATTCGGATCAGTGTTAATTTTAAGTTTTAAATTCCTCCTTCCAGTTTATTTTCTGTGAAAGTGCTGCTAAGAACAAAAAGAATAAAATATTAGTGAACAGAGATAAGTTTGCAATTAAGATGTCTGAATTTATTTCCTGCTTGTTTATTTTATACTTTTATGATGTGGGATTCTAATATGTTGTGGAAAGCAGTTACTGGAAATATGGTTTGGGTTGGTTGTGAAGATGTAATTTACTACTGTTAACCAAACTACATATATATTAGTCATTTTGAAACATTGAGCGAAGTTACTTGAGGAATTTGATGAAATAGAGATTCTCAAATGGGCAAAAAATCGAAACAGAAATTATAAAACTTGCAACTGTTAGTTGAAATAGATGAACATCTATCTTAAAACATTGAAATTAGAAAAATTCCTTGGAAATTTCTGTCTTCTGTTCACCAGCCTTATAATATTTTTGTCAGGAACAAATAATCCAGGCATTAAACCTTTACAGTTTAACTCATTCAAGAAGTTGAAATTCACTAACATTGAAAATTTATGGTCATTTTACCAAGTTGGTCTCATGCAATCTGCTATTGATTGTTTCATCATAAGTTCGGCTCATGCAATACATGAGTCATTGTTTGATACTTTTCTGTCAAAAGTTTGGTTCATGCAATTATTCATTGTTTGATACTATTCCCATTGATATCTCTTAGTAAATGCTCTTCGACAAATTGTCACTACAATGGGCGCAACAAGCTGGAGCTTCAATGCTGATGCATGTGAAGTGGAATCTGTTATACCATCGCCACCAAGTGCGTCTGAGGGTTATGTTGACTGTGTCTGCAACTTTAATAAAAACACTGTCTGCCATGTCACGAAAATGTATAGTTTCCTCCTCTTTATCACTTCCTATATAATTTCAGTTGTATGCAGAAGCTGTATTGTCTCTCTTGATATCTTATACAGTAATTGAAGAAATTTATATTGTTATTACTATCTGCTAAAAGCATTGTGTACTAAAATCAAATATTCACACTGTAGACTTTTGATTGATCCATGTTGATTTGTAAAACTTGTTTGTTCATCAAGCATGAAAAGATGTATATAAAGAACAGAAAGTGATACAAGATTTATGTTGTTCTATCAATATGAACTTGGAGTACAACAAACAGAAATAATGTCTCTGAAATCCCCAAGCCCCAAACTTTAAGACGGCTGAGTAAGAACCCCATGAAAATAAATTCCTTACATGTGTATTTGTGAAACACCCCACGTCTATACATAAGTATATATTCAGCAATGGGTCACATAGACATTGCATAGGCTCTGGCCTCCACCTCGAACAACTAATTGAAGTGGGTGCAACCAAGTCTAGTAAACACGTCGCCCTTTGTTTTGCTTTAACTGCTTCCTAAAACGTGGTAAATTGTTCAAGGCCTAACTAATTCAGGACATGAAGAACATTACTAGGCACTGCTACACCACGTATCAATTTGGTTGTGTGAGTAGTATAACTGGTTGTAAGGCCCCGGGTAGATACTAATACTGTGATGAGCTTTGTGGAATGGACCTTGTATGATCATTTGTGATGTCCCTGCCTTGCTTTGAATGGAAAGTTTTTGTCACATTACAATTAGTCATTAGAGGATAGTGGTTGGTTCATAAGGATTTGGGTAGTTCCAGCTTGTCAAGAGCAGCAACAAATATAATTCATTTCAATGCTCATCATTTTTATAATTGGACATAAGCTTCATAAAATTTAAAGATGTTATTCTTATTATTACTGTCAAGGCAAAGAAAGCATGAATTTCATACCATTCCATGGCAGCGCCTTTTATATTTTATCTGCATTCCCATTTTATCTTAGAAGAGGTATAGTCCCGTTAT
Source organism: Fraxinus ornus (assembly GCA_903798235.1). Taxonomy (NCBI): domain Eukaryota; kingdom Viridiplantae; phylum Streptophyta; class Magnoliopsida; order Lamiales; family Oleaceae; genus Fraxinus; species Fraxinus ornus. Next base: position 11,405 of record CAIGRF010264723.1, read on the forward strand.
TAGTTTCTCCTATATTGATATGGAGCTTAATGCTTAATTCCATATCCACTTTTTGCAGTGTTATAAAGAATTTTAATCTTCCTGGAGTTCTTCCACCCGAACTTGTGCAGCTCCCCTACCTTGAATTTGTGTAAGAGGCCTCTAAACTGGTTTATATTGAATTTAGCGTTATGCCATATGGGAAACCTCATGTACATTTTAATTAACATTTTGCTTACAGTGATTTTGCCTACAACCTCTTCACTGGTACAATACCACAAGAATGGGCTACAACAAAGTTGAATTCCATGTATTCTCCATTTTGTACTTGTGGCTTAATTATAATAGTTAATGATTTCTTGGAGAACTGAATTTAATCCCAGAATTTTGGTGCAGTTCTGTTCTTGTAAACCGGTTATCAGGGGAAATACCAAAGTACTTAGGAAACATGACAAATCTCACTTACATGTATGTCTTTCTATTGAACTTCCTTACTTCTTTTAGTGACACATTTGGTTATTGGAGTCTGGTAATTGGGTAAAATATTAGGGTGGTAACACTATGATTGATGCTATTTGACAGCAATTGACATTTTAATTTATTAGTTTTCATTTATATTAAAAATGGGGATGGATCTGTGGTTTACTACTCATTAATTCTCGAATAAATGTTACCTTTCAAAAAAAAAATTCTCTAATAAATGTTAGTGTATTTCCCTGTGTTTTGTGCATTTGTTTTAGAAAAGATAATCACTTGTCCAATTCTACACTTAAGCAATTTGATTGTGAGATTTGATCAGGAACCTTGAAGCAAACCAATTCTCAGGGGCTATTCCATCAGATCTTGGGAAATTAATAAACTTGGAAACTCTGTAAGATCTCACGTTTCTTATGAATTATGTGCTTTAAATGTGATAATAGATTTATGGTGAACAGAACAAAATTAGACTGTTTTAGTCTTATACGCAAATAATTGATTACAGGATCTTGTCCGCCAATCAATTGACTGGGAATCTGCCAGCATCATTTTCACGCCTAACAAATTTACTTGATTTGTAAGCATATATTCTATCTTTGGCAATTCACTGTTTGAAGTTTTTTTGCCATGTTCAAACAGTGCTTCCTTTTCTACTGCAGTAGGATAAGTTATAACAGCTTAAGTGGACCAATACCCAATCTTATTCAGTACTGGAAGCAGCTTAATAAACTGTAAGATTTTTATATATCGAAATTTCTTTTTTGAAGATTCAATAGATGAATTGTTTATTCACAATATATGTATTTTCTCTGTTTAAATTATCAATGAAGAGAAATGCATGCGAGTGGATTAGAGGGGCCCATTCCTTCAAATATATCTCTTCTGACTATGTTAACTGATTTGTAAGTAGACCACCTCGGTGGATTGATTGGCCTTTTCACTTTACATATTTTGTATTTTTCTCTCGGTGCAACTTCTCTGCTTACAAGAGTTTTTGGTGAATTTCCCTATACAGGAGAATTAGTGACATAAAAGGACCTACTCAGGAATTTCCTATGCTGAGGAGTAGTACAGGCCTAGAATACCTGTATGCTGAATAAATATTTCACATGGAAACTCTTCTTGTTTATCCTTCATGCTCTCTATATTACTAAAGCATTCTATTCTTTGATTTAGGGTGTTGAGAAACTGTAACATTTCTGGAAAAATCCCTGCATATATTTGGAGACTTAGAGAGCTGCAAATGCTGTGAGTAACCAAACTACAATTTAAAATAAATATTAGCTTCTTAGTTTGTATAATTGTACGGTTGTCTCTTGGGTACATGATGGTCAACAATTTTTTTGGCATCATTAAATAACCAAATCTGTTAATGGCCTTCTTCTTGCCTCTTTCAATTGCTCGGTCATTGGATACCTAGACTATTGCCAGCTTCCACAGAAGCTGACTTGACTACTAGTTTCATGAATCTTCTTACTGAGAATGATTCTGGTTGGCTAGAGTTCTGCTCATTGCTGAAAATTTAATGTATTAAGCCACCTTACTGTGGATATTAAACGAATGTGTTTTTGTGTTCTTTCTTCTCCATGGATCTTTCATCTAGTTAGTTGCAGACTTCATAAGATGTTTATAGAATGTCTCCTCTTAATTATCTCTTCATTATAAAATATGAACAGGGATGTCAGTTTCAATAAGTTAGAGGGGGAGATTCCAAGAGACATTGCAAGAAAACTGAAAACTGTGTGAGTCCAACTTAAATTCTTTTGCTTCATTTGGTTGGTTTGCCAGTCAGTGTCTGCAGTTTTACATTAAATGTGAGTTAAAACAGGACACTGCCTTACCCACTACTTGCATACTCACTATGATATTTTTGTAAACAGGTTCGTTACTGGCAACATGCTGAGTGGAAATATACCTGATACTATCTTGAAGGATGGAGGCAACATGTATGTACATTATTTGTTACTAAACTTGCTGGATATTTTGCGTATAGTTTCTTTCTATTTCTAGATTACTAGTAGAGAGCCTAATGATTGGGGTGCATGATATAGAATAATGGAGTATAAATTTGATATATCAATATTGTCAAGGATATTTATGACTTAGTATGGATGTGATTGAAGTAGTCATAGCATTGGGTTGAACGTAATGACAAATAACGATTCATTTTCACTGATCCCTAGAGGCTAGATGCATGTTCATTTTTATTTGAACTTTATTCCCTTCTTAATTGTCATTGAATCAAATTCAGAGGCAAAGAATTTACTTGTTAGAGAATGTATTTTTATAGCATTGCTACGATTTATCTTTTATCTGTAGATGCAACGTTTTTCTCAAAATTATGTAGTAGCTCCCTGCAAAAGATTAAGCTGTTTACACTTCCTGCATATATTGGCCAACTAATTTCTTCATTTGTTGCCTTCATTATAAGATGCTTGTTAGTATATATGCATACTTTGAATTATCTAATGATGACACCTACCTTTATTCACTCTGTGCAGTGATCTTTCTTACAATAATTTTACTTTGCAAGGCCCAGATCAACCTGCTTGTCAACAAAACATGTTAGCAAATTTGTTTATTTCCTCTTTTATAATTTAGTTAGCATGCAATTTCTATGATGTTTACAACTTTTTGTTGCTGCCTAATTTTCTCAAGTAGGGATCGCAACGTTAACTTGTTCAAGAGCTCATTGACGTTAAACATGAGGTAAGCTGCATTTTCTAGTTTCTGATCTTGGTAAATATACTGGTCAATACGGGGAAGAAAGTAAGTTACAATTACAAAACAGTTTTATCACCGAATCAACTTGTAGTATAAGATTAACTAAGCATGCTCAACCAGCAACAGACAGCGGATGCTTCCTTGCGCAAAAGATGTAGCCTGCCCTAGATGTATGTATGTTCTCTTTTTCTTTATATGGTTAAGTAGACTTTCATATTGCCATTGATGTTATGTGTAATTAGTTCTTTTTTGTGACCTTCTTAATCATGATGGCAATACTGTTGATGTAGATTATGCATGGTTTTCTAGCAATGACATATATTCCTAACCAAAAGTGGCTGATGTAAAAATTTGCAAAGGCTCCATGTATACCCAGTTTTGTGAATGAAATGAATTTAAGTATCATTTCACAATTCTATTTAATCCATTGTAGAAAAATAGAATGGGATTAACTTTTTACTGAAAATAGTAACATTGAAGACCCTTAACATGAGTTATTGCTTTATTTTATTTCAATATCATCAAAATGAAGTTTTCGTCCTTCCCTTTTACCCTCTGCAACCTCATACTAGGGATCCATCTTCATCTTAAGATACTACTACTGGAAAATTTTTGCTTGTTTGGTAGCGCTTTTAAGTTCTTATAAGCTGTGGTTCTATGAAATGTGTAGATAATAAGAGTAACAAGTTGTGAATCCTACAAAATGTGTAGATAAAAAGTATGTTTGACCAGCTTAAAAAAAATGGTTTAAGCTTTGCCAAACATGCTCTTCATTGGCTAATCTCACTCATAGGATTCCTATCTTGTCCCAAAAACTGAAGTTATGCTGAGCCTTAAATATATCATACTTTTTGTTTTGGCCCTAAAGTCATTAACCTTGTTCAAGTATTTTGTTTAGCAATTTGAGAATTCGCCTTCTCTTTTGCAATTATATATAAACAATAATTTTTTTTTTTTGGTTAATTGGCTTATATAAGAATTTCAGTTACTTGCCATTGTTTTGTTAAACCTTCAAGAAATTGCATACTTTACCAAGAAAAGCTTTTATTGTGGCAGATCAGTGTTCTCTACATGTTAATTGTGGTGGGAATGATTTGACTGTAGAAGAAAGCAATGGAAGAGTTATTTATCAAGGAGATATGTATGGTTTAAGTAGTAGTCATTGGGGCTTCACTGGCACCGGGGACTTCATGGACGAGCCTATTTACCAAAATTCACGTGCTATCAGACCTACAGCAAAAACAAATCTCTCTGATTTGTATAGTACAGCACGTCTTAATCCTCTTTCACTTACATATTTTCATTATTGTCTGGAGGATGGCAGTTACAATGTGAGCCTGCACTTTGCTGAAATACTTTTCACCAATGACAATACATATTACAGTCTTGGAAAGCGGATGTTTGATATTTACATCCAGGTAGTTTGTATATTTCTTTTTCTTCTACAACTATGTAGTGTGTGTGTGTGTGTCAATGAAACTTAAAAAATTGTTTTTCCAGTTCACTTGTATCGTTTTCATGATCCTCTTTCAATCTCAGGAAAAATTAGTCTGGAAAGATTTTAACATTGAAGATGAGGCTCGAGGAGCACAAAGGCCTGTGACTAGACATTTTAATGTCACAGTGATAGATAATAGCTTGGAGATCCGATTTTACTGGGCTAGCAGAGGGACTGCACGAATTCCTAATAGAGGAGACTATGGTTCCCTTGTATCAGCTATTTCGGTTAATCCAAGTGAGTAGTCAACAATTTCTTTTTATAATCCTGTCCTTGTGTCCTTGTTTTCCTGTTAATTTATGAATGTGCAATCAAATAGTATAAGAAACTAGATATGCTAAATTCTGAACTTTTGTTATCCTGTGCTGTCATAAAAAAGTTAAATTTTTGTTTAGTTTGTTAAAGCTTTTAGATGCAGGTGCTCATTCAATATGATAAAAGAGTGGGTAAAGGTTTTGGGATTAAATCTTATTGCTACCCATTTATGAAAATTTGTGTGCTCAACCTCCTAAAAAGAATACAAACGGTGTTGACGATATTAAATATATATGAAGTTCTTATTTAGCCCTTGTCTGATTTTTATTTTTTGGGAAGTGACTGTGTGAAAAGATTTCTTTGGAGAATGTGTGGTAAAAAAATAAAGTTATGAGTCCACATGCAAAATTATTTTATTGGAATAATGTATAGTTGAAAAATGAGCTTGAGGAAAAGTGATTTTGAAAAAAATAGAAATCAAACAAGGGCCTAATGATTATTTTTTAAAAACTTATTCTCTTAAAAGAGGGGAGAATTATTCAATGTGGTTTGTTCATTTTTCTAAGGTCTTCAACTTACTCATTAGCTTGATGCTTCTCTCAGTTTTATACAAGGTTACCAGCTATAAAGTGTATATGTTGCTTGTTCCAGAAAATTGTGCACAGCTAGATTTCCCAGGCTTCTGCACGAGATGTAATGCTTGATCTGATGATAACAAAGAAAACTTGTAGTAAAAAGTGAAGGTTATAATTGAATCTCAAAAGATATCTTGATAAAAATTGAATCATCTTTCCTTTATAACAACTGACCTCATAGTTAAACTCCATTTGCAAGTTAAATTCACTGTACTTTGACAAATGGCAGAGGATCTAAGGTCATTAATACATCTCTTGTCTGCTCAAGTGCTATATGCAAATTTGAATTGAATAACTGTATCCATCAGTCCAATGTACCCCCAAGTTATCAAATTTATACAGTATAGTTTTCTTATACGTTAAATGTATCTCAAAATGTCCCTGGGAACTTGCTGATTTCATTTTTTAAGCTGTCGATAACAACTTTATGGATACTCATGGAGTGCATATCAGATAAGCCAAAGTTCAAATTACACTTGAATGACTTGGACCTCCAAAATACACTTAAACTAGTGCAATTTTTTATTTTTTATTTTTTATTTTTTATTTTTTTTAAATGTGCGTGTGTTTATTTGTAGTAGCCATAGTGCCAATATTTTATTTGATGCATGAATGTTGGAAAATGCATAACCTGCCAGTATCAGATGAATTTAAAGAAAGTCAGATATATCTTTCACTTGTATGATTTTTGTTCCACAAATTTCTATTTTTCTACTGTGCAGATTTCAAAATTTGTTCGAATGGAAGCAAAAAGAATGTAACTGCTTATATAATAGTTGGAGTTCTGTCAGCATTTGCTATTTTCATGATACTTGGCATCCTTTGGTGGAAAGGGTATTTGGGAGGGAGAAAACGAGCAAGAACAGGTGATGCTTATAATTGTGTAAAACATAAGCAGTTTTGTAGATGGTTATTTCAGTTTCTGTATATCAGTCAAGTCAAATGTTTTAGTTTAAAAGATTTGTTGAGTCATAAACAATTTCCGTTCTTGTACATTATGCCTTTCCTACGAATTCTTCATATTTTATATCTGTTATAGGCTTATAGCGTACATTCATTGTTTTTTGTCTTTTGGTCCAAGTTTTCTTTACCTCTAGGAATATTTATTCGATCCCAAAATGCAAAAATGAAAAAACAAAGGCGTATGCTACCGTTCTTGTACATTTATGCCTTTCTACGAATTTTCCATATTTTATATCTGTTATAGGCTTGTAGCGCACATTCTTTGTTTTTTGTCTTTTGGTCCAAGTTTTCTTTACCTCTAGGAATATTTATTCGATTCGAAAATGAAAAAAATGAAAAAACAAAGGCGTATGCTGACACCAAGGGCCATTCACCTCACTGTTATTTTTTTACCGGAACAGGTTTTGAAGGTCTAGAATTGCAGACAGTTGCTTTTAGTTTGAAGCAAATTAAAGCTGCAACAAACAACTTTGATGCTGCAAACAAGATTGGAGAAGGTGGTTTTGGTCCCGTGTACAAGGTATTGTTTTTGGTGAAAGGTAATCAATTTCCATCTTCCTTTTCCTCATTCATGATTTCTGATTAACTAACTTGTGCAGGGTCAACTATATGATGGTACTGTAATCGCTGTGAAGCAGCTCTCTTCTAGATCAAGGCAAGGAAACCGTGAATTTCTGAACGAGATTGGCATGATTTCGTGTTTACAACACCCAAATCTCGTCAAACTGTATGGATGCTGTATTGAAGGAGATCAGTTGCTGGTAGTGTATGAGTACTTGGAAAATAATAGCCTTGCTCATGTTTTATTCAGTAAGTGTTTGCTTATTCAGTACATCTTCGTTTGCATTTTCAATTTCTCCCAATAATAATATCTGGCATTGTTCTGGTTCTGGAGAACGTTCAGATTCAGAGGAAAGCCAATTAATGCTTGATTGGCCAACAAGGTTCAAGATCTGTATTGGAATTGCTCGAGGATTAGCTTTTCTTCACGACGAATCAAGACTTAAAATAGTTCACCGAGACATTAAAGCCACTAATGTGTTGCTAGATAGAGATCTAAACCCGAAAATATCGGATTTCGGATTGGCTAGGCTTAACGAAGACGAGAAGACTCATATTAGCACTAAAGTTGCTGGAACAATGTGAGTTCAACCCATTGATACAAATATTGATCTACTGTCATTTCTACCTTTTACTTTGAAATATACTTGTATTTCTCACCACAACTAGGTATTTCTCGTCTTGATCGCAGAGGATATATGGCACCCGAATATGCACTGTGGGGTTATCTGACTGACAAAGCGGACGTTTATAGCTTCGGAGTTGTGGCTTTGGAAATTGTCAGTGGCAAAAGCAACAATAATTACATGCCAAGCCACAATTTCATTTGCCTTTTGGATTGGGTAACAAAAACAACCTTTACTTCTTCATTTCACTGTACTTCCATATTCTGTACCACACTTGCATGATAACTTGCAAATTTTTGCTTACTGTTTCACTACAACATTATTATATCGCAGGCTTCTTACTTGCAAGAAAGTAAAAATGTAGACGAACTTGTTGATCCGAGGCTGGGTTCTCGAGTGAACAAAGAGGAAGTAGGAAGAATGGTGAAAATAGCGCTCCTGTGTACCAACGTAACACCATCCATCAGGCCTACAATGTCCGAGGTAGTTCAAATGCTTGAAGGACAAATGGCGATTCCAGATGTTATCCCGGAAGGAAGTATGTATAATGATGATATGAGGTTTAAAGCCATGAAAGACTTCCATCGGGAGACGCAAAATCGAAGTTCCAGCCAAAGCCAAACTCAGAATTCAATAACAATACACACAGATGCAGGTTTTTCTTCATCTACCAGCGATCTTCTCGAAATCAATAGAGATACGATGTCATATTGAGGAGTCGTGACATTATTTTGGTTGCAACTACATCCGTTTGATGGAATTGGGATCATGTAAATTTTTAATTTAAATTCGAGTAGGGGAGAATTTTGTGGAAATACTAGGTATTTTTTATACATCCTTTTGATGGAATTGGGATCATGTAAATTTGTAATTTAAATTCGAGTAGGGGAGAATTGTGTGGAAATACTAGGTATTTTTTCTTGTTCAGGTTTGTTCTTGTTCATGTTTGTTGTAAAAGAATCAAATTGATATGTAGTGTACACTTTCTAAACTAGCAGCATACTATGTATTGATGGTGTAATTTTGGTTTATCTTTTCAAGATAATAAAATTCTTTTTATTTAATGATTTTTCTTTAGCATTAGAAATTAAACTTTCTATTAATTTTCTCTATTTATTGAACCAATAATTACCCTTTAAAGGATAACCTTGTTTGAGAATATAAGCCCATGTTTGAGCCTCATTTTAGTAAGAAAATGTATTTTGGAATAGTGATTTTTTTGGAGAATGTATGATTAAAAAAGAAGGAAAATTTTTCAATTTACGTGTAAAATTATTTTATGAGAGAATGTGACAAAAAATGAGTTTAGAAAAAATGAATATATTTTTGTTTAAAAAAAAAAAAATGGGGGCTAATCATAGGCTAAAAATAGCCTCTTGCTCGTAAACCTCAAGATCCATAGCCCTTTCCAATTAGTTGGTTCTCTATGTATAATATAAAATACAAATTAGTTAATCTCAATTTAAGTAAATAATTATTCAATCTTATGAACTCTATTTTTATTCACTAAATAAACTGAATGATCAAAATTTTGAGTACAACTACTTCGGATATACCATGACATACGAAATAAGATATTAAATAATCAAATGATCTTAAAACAAGTGACGAAGTATGAATCAAGGCATTACAACTTCGACAAAACAAGTAACGAAGAGTTAAACTACAGTTCGGTTTTAAATCCTCCAGGGGAAATGAAAAACGAATCTGTCAATAAAGATCATACCCATGCTGACAGTGAATCACAGCTTGAAAGACCTTATGATCTTTAAAGATAATTTTTGAATCTGGACTGATTTGATGTATTCTACATAGCTGGATTCGAAGATAGTGTAATGCTGCCTGAGTACTAGGCTAGACAGAAAAGCATAGGTCGAATTCAAAAACAATTTTGGAAAGTTTTTGAAATTAGGCCAAAACAAAGTACAAAAAAATTGATCTTTTTTGCCAAAACAAGTAACATAAGACTGTAAAAGCAGTCAACTATCCTGTTTTACTGCAGGAGCAGTTTGAAACTTTGAAAACGAAAGTTTTAATTTATGGGTTAATTTCACAAATGGTCACTGAAGTTACCTGAAAATTTCAAAACGGTCACTGAAGTTTCAAAGTTTCAGAAACGGTAACTGAAGTCTGAAATTTCTTTCACAAAAGGTCACTGAATTTTTAGATTTTTTGGGCAAGTTTGAGGCAATTTTTCGGCAACTTCCGACCACCAAAACCGTTGATTTCGGATACCGTTGGAAAGTTCACGATATCCTCTTCAATTACCACCAAAAATCTCTTCAAAACTCCAAGTGATTTGGCCGGAATAAACCCACGAAGTCGGCAACCGAAAATTGTGAAAATCTGCCCAGATTTTCAGATTTTTTTGGACGAGTTT
>CAIGRF010264723.1:21952-35218 GCA_903798235.1 Fraxinus ornus
AAATTTCAGTGACCGTTTTGAAATTTTTAGATAACTTCAGTGACCATTTGTGAAATTAACCTTTAATTTATTGCCCCCATTGAGTAAAAAACAGCAAACCATGAACCTGAATCTTCATTTGTATATTAAAACATGCTGACCCTACACACATGAATCTTCAAGAACAAAACCTTTTTCATGAACAATGGCAAGAACATACATGATTCTATATGAACTTAGAACTCAAAAACTGGCAGCCTGCTTACTAATTCACAATCCCAAGGGGCTGGAACTCGATTACAAGCCTGGACTTAATCCAATATAGCTGTTGGCGAGTTCGAATTTTCGAGGTGAATAGGAAAAATTCGATATAAGCACACAGAAATTCAAAATCACCAAAGGGGAATGCAAAACTTCTAGCTTAGAACAAACCACTAATGAGGTCGGACAAAACCCAACAACAACTGTCTTGAATCTGAAGATTGAATCCGACCAGCACCACCATCTGAATCTAAGTTCAAGCAACACCAAAAACCTTCACGAAACTTCAAGAGCCATGCATAAGCTACTGGCCGAATTTAAGTTTAAAACCTTCCGGCCGAAACATAAGACTCCAAGCAAACTTGAAATCTTCAAAACTAGCCTTTTGAAACTAGACAGATTTTGTAAAATCTGCCTTGCTGAATTTGAAATACCAAGTTATGAAGGTGAAATTGAACAAAGAACAATGAGCTCACTGTTGGGTTTTGATACCCAATAAATCTCAGACAATGATATTAAACAGTTTAGATTATATTTCATAGGTCTCGACCGATGAGTGAAATAACTATTAACACAATCAATTTATAGGCTTAACCTGAAAACAACTCAGGCTATTGTAAGCAACTTAATTAGTTAATGTTGCTCATGGGCACTGAACTCTTGGATGGTTTAGCCCAATTATCTTAATGTAGACCCATTTGTGGATAATATTGGCCCAAGTCTAGCTAACCGAAACTAACCTATATATACCCATTTTCAATGTGTTGGAAACTGCGTGTTCTTTGTGAATATATTAGAGAGAAACTGTGGCTGCTTCCATCTCCTTCTTTGTGCCTTTGCCTTCTATTTGCATTTGTGGCCTTTTTTTGCCAACATCACCATACTTGTGTTCCTTGCAGTTATATTAGAAGTGACAACCACAAGTTATAGTAGTAGTAGTGGGTTGTAGTCAATTGTTTGATTGTGTTTGATTTCGATTAGATAGATAAACTGAGCCCGGCAGTTATGGTGGTGACGGCTGTCGGCAGCAGAGTGTGGAAGTTCTGGCATCGACTTGTAGAGGCGCGTTCGGAGTCATCTGGGAGAATTTCTTTGGGCGGAATTTTTCTAACATGTTTTCTAACGATTTGGTGTTGTTAATTTTCCTTTTCAGGTTATACGGTGAAAATTGGACGATTTTGCCCCTACGAGTTTGTATTTCTGTGTTGCTATAGTTGCTGAGACTTTGGGCGAATAGTGGTGGTCCTAAAATGGTGAATTCGTATCTCTCGTTATTTACAAACTCAGATTGGTCCACTCTGGTAAACCGACTTATTCCAATTTAAATTTCAGTATTTGCGTGTCACCGTGTTGGGTGACATTGGGATTGAGGTTACCGTGTGGGATAACATTGCTTGTTCTAGAGACTTAGGAATTATTTGCTCTATTTGAAGTGTTGATTTTGATAGCAGGTTGGTAATTGCTTTTGTGTTTTAACTGTAGTTTAGTCACTGTGTGAGACTGTATTGCATGAAAATTTTGAATATTTGTTGACATACCTCCTTGTTACATTGATTATTCTATTAGAACACCTAAACTTTGAACATTCCCTTGATCTAAGACATTGAGTCTCACGAAATCCTTGGAATTTAGAACGGCGTGTATTGCGGTTTTATGATTACTTTGTGTTATCTATTTGTGCATTTTGGTTGTTCTGTTTTTCAAAATGTCTTCACATTTTAAAGTTAGAACTTTCAATGGAAAAGAGAATTTTTCAATTTGGTAAGAAAAGATGAAGGGGATTTTGGTTCAATAAAAAGTTTCAAAAGCCATAGATGATAAATTTCCTACAAATTTGACAGATGCACAAAAAGAAGATTATAATGAATTTGCTTACATTTCAATTATTTTACACCTATCTGACACTATTTTGAGAAAATTTGAAAAACTTGATTCTACAAAAGAATTTTGACAAAAGTTGGAGGATTTATATTTGCTTAAGTCTATTCATAATAAGTTGTACTTACTTGAAAGATTTTTTGTTTTAAAATGGATCCTTCAAAGGATTTTGATAACAATCTAAATATTTTCAACAAACTTGTTCAAGATATCGTTAACTGTGATAAAAAGGTATCTAATACATTAAGGCCATTATTTTACTAAATTCTATGATTGATTCGTGTAGAGAGGTTAAGAATGCAATTAAGTATGGTAGGGACACTTTAACACTCGAGATTGTCATAGATTCCCTTAGGAGTAAGGAGATAGAGATTAAACCTAAAAAGATGATAAAACGTGGTGAGTTACATATGATGAGGAGTATAATGAATTTTAAGCAAATGAATGTGGGTAGAGCACAAGACAACGGTGATTCGAATAGTGACTCGAATGATGAGGGATGAGACAAGTCTAGTGGTAGACGGTGTTATAGTTGTGGTAAGGTTGAGTACTTTATTAGTGATTGTCCCAAGAAAAAGGATAAGCAGAAGGGTAAGATGAGAGGCAAGGCAAATGTGGTTTTAGGGTCGAGAGATGACTCTATTGAGATTTATTGAGAGTAAACCTAATTACAGTATGTGTATCCATGTGTAACCTTTTTCTAAATGTGTGTGTGATTGCTTAATTCTGTTACATAGTCATATGTGCATTTTAATGTGTTTGATATGTGCATTTGCATGAATTTTGAGAGCAATTTAATTACTTGGTGTAATTGTTTGAATGCATAGTGGGTCAAAATGCATTAGCAATATCTATGTTGAGTGTCTATTGGTGAGATATAGTATAAATCTAGGGGTACATTTGTGGTTTGTACCGGGGATGTGGAGTGTGATATTTGGATCATGAGTGGATGGTTATTGAATGTTGGAATCCTATATTTTTTAAGAGACCTTGATTAGGTGGAGTGGGAGAAATGTACTTCTATTAGGTAGAGACTCATTATCCATTTATGTTGAGAGAAGTGATGTGGTAATAGATGATTATCCCAATGACTTACGATCTAAAGAGGTCTACCAGTTAGACATGAATTGAGTGATTAGTTTAGTGAGAATGGTGGGCGATTATGTGAGATATGTGTTCTCGAGGTGAGAGCAACACTGAATGGGATATGATAAGTGTGGCGAGATCTTTTAATTGGGTCATTTATGCATTTGTCGCATATGTTTTTTGACTGTTTACTTGATTAACTTAGTGTTAATTTATTATTCTGTGTGAACGTATTTTTGGAAAAGATATGTAGATTATCCTATATGATATCTCCATCGCATGTTTATTTGCTCTTGATTTATTATTGTCATTGTCGGCTTCTACTTGGGTATTTGTTTATGACCTTAGCCCTGTCGAATACATGGAGCATGTATGGTACGTGTTTCAGGTCTAAAATACAAGGCAAAGTCAGTGATTCCAATTTTATTAGTTATCTTGATTATGCATGTATAAGTTTTGTGTTTTGGTTGCTTGCAGGTTAATTGGGTATCAAGGTGGAGATTTGTTGAGTTTTGATACTCAATAAACATATAATTTACAACTCCTCATTGAATGACATATTACAAAATATGTCTCATTAAAATCTTGTCAAAAAAAAATTCAACAGAAAAAAAACTTGAGGAAAAGACGTACAATAATTTCAATAAATGAGCATTGTTGTATCGAGACATCCATGTCCTGTATATTAATGTCTTCAATATTACAATTTTAGTGAATCATGTTGTGTTGTCTTGTTATATAACCTTTAAGCAATATCGTATTCATAAATGATATTAATTTTTGTTTGTCTTTAGTCACATGATGATCTATTGGAAAAAAGATTATGTCATTGCTCTCCATGAGAATTGTACACAATTTGTAACATATAAGAATGTTATTTTAAGGGTAAATATCTTGTAGGTTATGTACATCATTACACACTGAATATGTTTCATTAAAACCTTATTAGAAAAATCTCGTGGATAAAATTGTAATGAAGGAAAAAGAGTACATTATTCCTTTGAATACATCACGAAAATTGTCTAATTGAAAACATTGCTAGGAAAATCCAATGTGACAAAACATTGTCAGAAAAAAAAGAAAAAAGAATATAAAGCGTATTTACTCTTCCTTATAATAACATCACTTGAATTATATGCTTCAGACCTATTAAATTCTTCAAAGATAACAATAATAATCATGCCTATGAATTGACTATAATCACATTTTAAAATTTCATACATTAGCTGGATTACAAGATATGCACTTGTGATTGCATCCATCATGAATTTTGTGAAATTTACTATGTTGAGATTCGTAGGTTACATATTGCTTCGGTTCTCTCTCTCTCTCTCTCTCTCTCTCTCTGCATAAGTATACACCTTATATTTTTAGATTGCATGTTCAAAAATTTCAAGTTTCTCTAATAAATTCAATTTTACTAGGACCATGTCCTTTAATTTGGCTATTTTTTTCCCAATTGATATAATTATTCATGTTTTGCGTGGACTTTAGTAATAAATGAAGTTTCTATTTTAAGATTGAGAATACCGAAATGTTGAGGCTGGTTAAGTTTGAAGATAGATGAATTTGATTGAAGCTGAGGCTGAGAAGTGCTGAACTACAGAGATCGATTTATTAATGATAGCTGAAATTAATTGAAGTTGAGGCTGTGAAGTGCTGAACTACCGAGGCTGGTTTATTAATGATAGCTGAATTTAATTGAAGCTGAGGCAAGGAAGTGCTGAACTGTCGATGTTGTTTTACTAATGATTGACCTTGATAACAGCGCCAATGATTTGATAGTTCTATATATTTTCAAGATGAGACATTGAAGCAGTACAACTTACAATACATGTACAATTGTTACATTAAATGCACAATGTGTTGCAAGAGTAGCTAATGCGCTGAGGCAGGCACGTGATAATCACGAGTTGATACGAGGCGTTGGTAAAGTAAACCGTTTGAATTCCATGGCCCAGATGCAAAAGAAGAATGGACGCTTCAGATGCAGTGGGCCTCAATCCAACGACTAAAATTGATTCCCTTTGCATATAAAAACCAAAACTCATGTTATTTTAAAACTTTACTTTTACAAAATCATTTAAATCCTTTTAAGCGTTCGAAACTTTCAAACTTTTTTCCGCATTTCTCCGTTCTCCAGCGATTTTCTAGATTTCGTCCTTCTAGATCTTTTCTTGTGAAATTGTTTTCACAATCTTCATCAATTTCTATAATCTTCATCTCTTTTCTGTTTCATTTGTAATGGATTCTGAGGGGTCGAGGGATTTAGTTACAGTTTCTAGGCATGGGGAGGAGTCATTGTCTGGGGGATCGGAGGGGTGGTACACCATGAGTGAGGAACCAATAGATTACAAGGTGAGTGGGGGGCTGCCAAGATTTCTTTTGCTATGACCTCCAAAAAACTAGCCGAACTTAGGTAAATATAGCATCCCACATTACATAGAAATGCTAGTACTCAAAGCCCACGAGTGTGCATGCTTTCCGAGGTCGGGGTGCGTGGCAGTGAGTGAATTTCTATTTAAAGCAGGAATACGTCTGCCTCGTACCCTTTTTTTAGGGTGGTACTGAGGACCTTTATGTTGGCTACTACCCCGGTTCTTCCAAACGGGTGGAGCTAACTGGTTGGGAAAGAATGGTGAAGGTAGACATTATCCCAGCCTGCACTGTATCGACAATACTATGAAGTATGTGAGTACCTCACTTCATACATTTTCAATTTATTGTCTGTGCCCTGTACTAACTTTGCTGTCTTATTGCAGATTCTGGTTCGCGCTTCGAACTCCACAAGGCAGAGTGGGACGTAATTGAGGACATTTATAAACGGTCTTTAAAGCTCTGAAGCTTTGACCACCTCATAAATCGAAACAGATACTTTATTGATTTTGGACTAATGGCCTCCAAGGGTATGAGGCTCTTTTGCTTGTTTTTACCTCATTTAACTTTTTGTGGGCTTCTAACCTTATATTTTAGATGCTTGTAGATATATTTGCGAAGAATAAGTGCCCCACTTCGGATGTGGCTACCATTTTGAAGGCTACAACAGATGTTGGTAGCAGGGTACCAAAGCTTTCATCTTTAGGCGCCAAGCATGTGAGGGAAAAGCTGGAGTACCTTAGCAAAGAGCACGCCAAGGAAGGTGCTGAGGGAGAGGCGCTAAAGAGGGCCTCAGAGGAATGAGGCGAGAAGGATAAAGGGAAAGTGGAGGAGGGACTCCCAAAAAAATGAAGGTTGGTGCATAGCAGCGATACCTCGGTGAAGTTTGGGACTACCGTGTCCCACTTCAAAAAAGATGCTCTCCCACTGCCCAAGGTAATAGAGTATGCGATGAAGTTGGTGAAGGTTGAGAAGGTTAGAGGGCTAATGAGAAAGCTGAAAGGGAAGAAGCGCAAGCCTCGGAGGTTGCCAAAAGGCCCCAAATGGAGAGGAACCTGGGAAAATCCGACAGATTCCTGGCGGGGCAGGACGATAAGATTATCCCTGCAGTAATTGAGATTCTAGCACTAGAGATCTGAGGTGCCACAGAGAATTTTAACAAGTTCTAGACGGAACGATGTCAGATGCATGTGTCCACCTGTGATGCGGTGGACCTAACTGCGGCACTGGTGAGCCAAAGTGCCAGGGCCTTTGGAGTGGCCCTAGAATGTTAGGACGTTTTATCTGACATTCAACGAAGGAATAAGGCCTCGGTGGATAAACTTGCTGTTGCTGAGGAAGAAATAAAGAAAATAAACTCGGAGGCTAAGTTGATGAGGGCCAACAAGCTGAAGACAGGGCGAATTTAACTTCTGCCTTAGCTAATATAGAGGCTTTAAAAAAGGAAGTTCACGAATCTCAGTATGAGGTAGCCTCTTTAATGAAGAAGGTAGAGACCTCAAACAACCATCAAAAGTTTACTGCCGAAGCTCTGGAGAAGGAAAACCTCGAGCTCGCTGGGTATAAGGATGCTAACTAGTTCATGAAGAGACAAATAAAATACTATGTGGATGAGGCAAAGAGGGCTCAAGCTAAGGCTCAACAGGGTGGGGAGGAAGCAGTGAAGAATTATATTGCCAACTTCTATCTCACTAAAGAGTACCGGCTGTTTGCTACCTACTGGCGAAGGTTTACCTATGTTGAGGTGGTGGAAAGGGTGTAGGAACTTTACACTGAGCTTAACACATCTGAACTAAGGGCATAGTTCGTGAAGGAATTTTCCCAAACCCCTACTGAGGATGCTGTCAAAGAAGAGGAGTTCGGCGTTACCTCATCTCAAATGCCTAACTTTTAACTTGTGTAACTTAAGCAAATCATAATAGAATAACATAACCTCATATCGAATAATATGACATTCTACCTCACCAACAAATGCTTGTGATGTACACCTCGAAGTTCAAACGAGGTAATCCCCTTTGGGACCTGATCGTCTTCACCAAGACACCCACGCTTCTTTAAATGGTGGATGGTTCATCCATGTAATGGCTTTTCTCTTGACGTCTGGCTTCGTCAAGGTGAGGCATGTGATGTATACCTCGGAGTTCAAATGAGGTAATCCCTTTGAGGATCTGATCTTCTCCTCAGAGACATCCACGCTTCCTTACATGATGGATGGTTCATCTATGTAAAGGCTTCTCCCTTGACATTCAGCTTCATCAAGGCAAGGCATGTGAATACGCCTAGGAGTTCAAATGAGGTAATCCCTTTGGAGATCTGATCCTCTCCTCCGAGGCGCTTATGATTTTAAACAGATTTTTGTATTTTAATTCTTCAAATAAAGTATTTATTTATTTACAAAGGCTGGGAAATGTCTTTCAGCTATTCAATACATTCATTGGTAGTACATTCTTAACTGCTCAATATTCCATGGATGAGGATGTACCTTGCGATCCATGTCTTCGATTTGATATGTGCCAAGTTAGAGCTCTTCTTTGATACAGTACGGTCCTTCCCAATTCAGGCCCAAAGTGCCTATCCTTGGCTCCCTGGAGGATAGAAACACTCTCCGAAGCACCAAGTCCATTATCCAGAAGGACCTCTTCTTGACCTTAGTAGTGCAGTATCGAGTAATCTTCCTTGGGTACGCAGCCAATTTCAGTTGGGAATCGTCTTTTTTTTTTCTTCGAGGAAGTCAAGCTCACACCTTCTAAGCTCATTTGATATCTTGCTAAAATATAGTCTGTGTGGAGAGGGTAACTCGACTTCTATCAGGCTCACAGCTTTGGTGCCGTATGCCATTGAGAAAGGAGTTTCTCAAGTTAGATTTATGCTTGTGGTTCATATTGCCCATATCATCTGTGGTAGTTCATCCATCTCGACCCCTTTAGATGCATCGGGCTTCCTTTTCAAAGTATGCTTTATAGTCTTACTCACAGCTTTGACTTGTCCATTAGCCTGGGGATGGTGAGGGATGGAGAAGTGTTTCTTGATTCTAAGCTCCTCACACATGTCCCTGACCTTCTGTTATCAAACTGCCTCTCATTAACTGAAACAATCGAATGGGGAATTCCAAACCGGCATAAGATGTTCTGCTACAAGGATTAGAAAGTGTTGTCCGTGATCTTAGCTAGAGGTTCGGCTTCAACCCATTTCATAAAGTAGCCTATTGCAATGATAGAAAAACTTGCACTCGCTAGGCCCTTGGGAAGGGGACCTATGATGTCTACGCCCAATTGGCGAAGGGCCAGGGACTGGATACGATAGTCAGTTCTTGGGACGATTGTCTTTGAATAGGGAAAAATGTTGACATTTGTCACATCTTCGCACAAACTGAATGGTATCCTTTTTCAAGGTGGGTCAATAGTACCCATATCTCAGTGCTTTTCGTACCAACACGAGTCCTCTTTTGTGATTACCACATACGCCTTCATGAATCTCACGGAGTATATAGTTGGCCTCCTTCCCTCCAACGCAGTGAAGGAAAGGGGATGAACACCCTCGCTTATACAGAATATCATCTATAAGCACAAAATGAGCTGACCTTCTCCTTAACTTGTAAACCTCCTCTTTGTTGTCAAGAAGAACCTGGTCTTTGAGATAAGCCAAAATAGGTTGCATTCAAGTGGGAGTCCCTTCCACCTACATCACTTATTCTACAGAGATGGAAGGTTTCAAGAGGTGCTCAATTGTCACTACTGTCAACAATTTCGAATCTTTGCTGCTAGCAAAATATGACAAGGCATCGACACGAGTGTTCTCAATGCACATGATTTGGGTTAACTCGAATTTTTCAAAGGATGGAAGCAAGTCCATCACTAATCGAAGGTACGCGACCATGCCCTTGTCTCGGGCTATGAAGTTGCCATTTATCTGGCCAACGATAAGTTGGGAGTCACTATTGATGAGTAACCTCCTTACTTGTATTTCTTTCGCTAATCTAAGGTCTATAAGCAGCGCTTCTTATTCAGCCGCATTGTTAGTGTCATTGAATCCAAATCGCATTGCGCAATTCAATTTGTGACCTTTGGGGCTCACCAGGACCACACTAGCCCCGGAGCATTTGTCTCTAGCCAACCCATCAACAAACAGATTCTACGTGGGGAAGCTCAACATGTTTCGCAATTTCTTCCATCTCGGGGACGTTGGTAAATTTCGCCATAAAGTTTTCTAGGGCGTGACCCTTGATAGCCGCTCTCGATTTGAAAAGGACGTCGTACTTACTTAACTCCGCTGCCCATTTCAACAATCTTCCCGAGGCATATGGCTTTTGGAGTACTTGCTGAAGTGAAAAATTGGTCAACACATGTATCATGCAGGCTTGGAATAGGGTCTTAACTTTCTTGACGCGGTAATCAACGCCAGGCTAGCTTCTCCATATTCGGGTATTGGGTTTCGGGTTTTAGCAATGCCTTGTTAATATAGTAAACTGGTAGCTGGGTAGTGTCATCTTCTCTGATAAGTATGGTACTAATGGCCTCATTATAGACAGCTAGGTAGAGTTTTAGGACTTCTCCAAGCTTGGGTTTCAAGAGAAGGGGGGCCTGTCCTAGGTGCTCTTTCAGCTCCTGAAAGGTTTTTTCACACTCTTCTATCTAATGGAACTTCTTCCCTCCCTTTAAAACCTTGAAGAATGGGAGACATTTTTCGGTGGTTTTCGAGATGAAGCGACTTAAAGCGGCCACAAGCTCAGTTAAGCTTTGTACCTCCTTCAATTTTTTAGGGGATCTTATCTCAATCGATGCTCGTATTTTTTTGAGATTTGCTTCTATGCCTATTTGGTTGACCATGTATCCCAACAATTGGCCTGATGCAACACCGAACGCATACTTAAGGGGGTTCAACATCATCCGATATCTCTTCAGGATCTGAAAGATGTCGTTCAAGTGGGCTATATGATCATCTACTTTCAAGATCTTGACAAGCATGTTATCCACATAGACCTCCATCGTATTGCCAAGGAGGTTGGCAAACATTTTGTTAACAACCTTTTGGTAGGTGGCTCCAGCATTCTTTAACTCAAAGGGTATCATTTTGTAGCAATAAAGGCCTCTGTCTGTGATAAAAGACATGGAAATTTGATTATAGCTAGAATAGGCATCCATGAAGCTTAGTAGTTCACATACATCGGTGGAGTCTACTAGTTGATCTATCCTGGGAAGGGGATAGCTGTCCTTGGGACAAACCCTGTTAAGGTCGATATATGTACACCCCCCTTTTTCCGTTATGCTTCTGCACTAAGATTGGGTTGGAGATCCACTTCGGGTATAAGGCTTCCCTGATGAAGCCATTCTTGATCAACTTTTGTACTTCTTCTTTTAGGGCCTCATACCGCTCCGGGTTAAGAGCTCTCATTGGGTTAATTTTCAAGTGGTGACAACTGACCTTGGGGTCAATGTCTACCATATCCTCATGCCTCCAAGCGAAGACGTCCAGGTTCCTACTTAGGAAGTGTTTGAGCCTTTCTTTGATCTCCGACAATAGGCCTTTTCCTTTCTGTAACAACTTATCGAGATTTAGGGGGTCCACTGAGAAATTCTCCCACTCCTCCACTTGGGCTGTCTGGGGGCTCGAATTTAACAATACGAGGATCGATCTCATCAAGCATAGGCACTTCCTAGGGGACGTCCACCATATCCATATCAGCTATACCATGCTGACGTTCCTGGGCTCTACCTTTCTGATGGAGTTTAAGTAGCATTCTTGAGTTCCTATTTGATCACCCTTTACCGTTGCCACTTCATGGTTGGTAGGGAACTTCATGCACAATTGGTGGATGGAGGTGACGGATCCCAAATCTTTCAACGCAAGTCTTCCTAATACTCCATGGTAAGCTGACCTACTATCAACTATCAAAAACTCTATAAAGTTCAAAGTCGATTGGGGTGGCTCTCCCATCTCCACATGAAGAGTAATTTTACCCCTCGTAATTATACTATCCCCTGTGAAGCCATACATGGGGATAGTGATGGAGGTTGACTCATGATCCAAAACCATTTTGTCAAAAGTGGCTCAAAAAGGATGTTGACGGAGTTGCCATTGTCCACTAGCGTCCGCTTTAGCCCTTTTCGGGCTACTACGACCCTTACTACAAAGGCATCGTAATGTGATGTGAGAAGTGGACTCCTTCTGTATCTTCCTGGGTGAACACAATGGATGGTGCCTAATTCATTCAGGAACTACCGTCCACTATATACTACTTAGTTGGGGGCTTTTAGATTTTCTACCATAGTCCTTTGGGAGTTCCTCGTTTCTCCACCAACATATGGTCCTCCAAAGATTGTATCAATCTAGTGGATGGAGGAGTTATCCGCGCAAACCTATAGCCTCTTCGCTGCCGCTGTCCATCTCTTGCTCTTTCCTCTTCATGGTCCCTCCTCCGTCAGGTAAATACATCTCGACGACGGGGGGTGGCATCCTCACCCTGGGTCCGTAGGGAGGGAATGGATGACCTTCTTAGCCTTGCATTTGTCTCTATAGTTCTTGTATTGCCAAATTTTGGTTGGTGATGCTTCTCATGTTGGCTGCCATGGTGGCTGGGACGGCTGCTGAGGGGGCTTCATCATTGCCCTCCCTTATCTACCTAGGAAGAACATCACCATCTGAATTCATCTCTTTCCAAACCAAAATCTCAAACTGAAACTTTTGGGGCTTCCTCTTGTTCTTTTTCAAGAACAAATTATATTTCAAGGGGGATGCCCAAACTATTTTATCAGAAAGCTTTTTCCACGGGGTTTCTAACAGTTATAGTTTCGATTTCCATAGAGGCGTCAATCTGTTGACCTCAAAATATGCTACCAACAGATGCTAGACCCCACTTATGCATGCGCAAGCTAATTTCGACATGTAACGACTGATCAATGGTTGAGATTGCTCCTAAATTGGACGTGGAAGAAACTCGACAACACGAGAAGTTTTCGTTCGGGTTCCGGCAAAATACCCAGGATAAGATTGTACAATGATAATCAATCGAGATAAAATCAAAGTAAAAGACTGTAAATCAACGTGTTTAAGAAGAATATAAGTTGCTTTTGTATTTAGAGTTTCATCCCCCTCAATGGTCACATTGAGGAGGTATTTATAGGATTACAAATGGGATAGTGACCTTCAGATGAAATTACACCTGGCCTCATCTCCTAGGCTGAAACATCTAATCCTAGCCATCATTTTGACATTCTTAGCTTGCAACGCATTTAATATTCTTACACCTATTGACAAGACAAGACACATATACTTTTACAAATGTCACATCAATCATTTCACAATAAATTCAAAACTTCTGCATGTGGGTCGTCACAACCCGGGGTAGAGCCTCGGACTTGATCCGCTTCGGTATCCCTATCTCGGAACGAGTAACATACCTCATCTTCTATAACTGATGCTTCAGCATGAGTGAGTCCACAGATACAGTGGGTTGACCATGTGGCAGTGCCAGTGCCAATGGTGAGTCATAACATAATTCTCAAAAAATATAGGGAATTCAAGCCCTATTTTAACTAGCGATTGTTAATGACCAATTTTCAGTAAAGAGAATAAATCATCATATAAGAATTCATTGGATTGATGAATTTTTTAGTACTTTGTTGGATATCTATTTGATTTATTAATTATCCATCATTATTGATCCAGTGATGAACTAATTGATCATGC
>CAIGRF010264744.1:8566-20200 GCA_903798235.1 Fraxinus ornus
ATAAAATATTTATATTTAAAATTGAAATTCAATTTTATCTTATCCCACATCGAATGTCAATAGAAAACTAGAAGATGGTCTCTCCTTTAAAAAGTAACATCATAATGGTAGAAGTCACTATTGAATTTGCTAGTAAAAATAGGTGGGCCTCAAGTTAAATCAAAGTTTGTAATGAACATGAAATCATTTTTTTCTTAATTTTTGTTAATTTCGGATCGGATTATCGGATCGGATATCCTATAACAAACAAATCGAATATGGATTTAACAATTAAATATTCGCTGGATTTTTAGATCGGATCATATTCAAATAATTTTCTTATCGGATCAGATCGGATATAGGCAGATCCGATCCATTTACAACCCTACATGTATGTGATTACTTAATTTGGTTGCATAATTACATGTACATTTCAATAGATTCGATATGTGCATTTGCATGAATTTGATAGCACTTTAATTACTTGATGTTATTGCTTGCATGCATAGTGGGTTAAGATTCATTAGCACTATGCTGTATGTCTATTGGTGAGATGGAGTATAGATGCCTAATGGTACATTGGTGGTTTGTATCGGGGATGTGGAGTGTGACATTTGGATCACGAGCGGAGATGTGATCAAATGTTGGAATCATTTATCTAAGAAGAGACCTTGATCATGTGGAATGTGAGAGATGCGATTCAAAGTAGTCGATATTTTAGATATAACTTTCTCTTCCAATATCCTATTGAGACGATTCAAAGTGTTTTAGAAAGATAACTTAAAATATTACAACTTTTTTTAGAAATAGAAGTTTTCTAATTCGAACTTTTATTATTCCAAAAATGGGTTTCAATATTTGGCTAAAAATTTGGAATATAACTTGTGCGATTTAAAATTGATTTTGATAATATTTCATTCCTTTTTTTTAGTTCTAATTACATCCAATTGTGTCCTAGAAATCTTTAAAGTATCGTCTTTTGGTCCGAATCAATTATTAAATATTTAGATTTTGTCATTTTTCCTTCGTTTCTTCCAATCCCTTGTTCAACCATTGAGTTTTACCTAAATAATATAAAATACAACAATTTAGGATATATTTTGTCAAAAGAACTATCAAATATCGATATTTTAAGCTTCAAATAAGTGTATATCTTTGCTCTAAATTATGACAGACAACACCAATTTATTAACCTCAAATCGAGATTAAAAAATTCTGTTCACCTACCCAAGATTTTCTAACTCCATGAAATATGCTGGAAATAAGAGTTGAGAAGGATATTGGCTATTTTAAAAGAGAGTAAATCATATTTTTCATATCCATTTTACTTGTATTCATGATTATTTATAGTCATATGATGAAGTCAAGATGGTAATTTAGTCCTTTTCTTTTTAACCACATATATTAGTGATTTTTAATTGAATTTGTTACTTTTTACGTTTTATTCACCATGACACGTATTCTTTACCCATTGGTTGTGATGTCACTTTCAAAATGTTTTAACATTTTTATTCACATGTGCTTCATTAACGATTTTGCTGATGTGGAATAGTTTGGGAAAACAAATACTTTTGTTCATTCAATAATTTGTGCTCGCAAGTCTCGTGCACTCTCGCTCATAATCAAGATCAAACTTATGATATAGTATTAAAAATGCTTTCTATAATTTAATTGATAACAACTTTGATGGCATATTTGGTGGATAAATTGAACGGTAAAAAACAATATTTTTAAAAAAATAAATTTATATTTTGTTCATTCTAGGGTTTAATTTTATACGACACTAGATACTAAAAATGAGCTGTGAAATGATTTGAGTTGTTAATAATATCAATCAGTAGAATTTAGACATAAATGAAAGAGACTTCGCCTAATCAAATGGTCTATAGCCTAGGTGCCCATGATGGTTTACCTAAAACTTACGTTAAATCACGCGTGAATACCCCCCAGTCTAATCATCCTTGGCGACTTTAACAAACTATGATTTGGAATCTGACCATTTATATACCTTTTCCTTCAATAATTATCTATTAGTAGAATATAACCTAGATTTTGATAAAAGAAATATCAACGTCACACACGTTTATAAGGACTTGATTAATATTAATCAAGTGCACTTACTCGTGCTTGGTACCACGACCAAATATCCGTACATATATTGCAAGTAAATTTTGTAGCTTAAGTGGTTAAATTTTAAACTTGTAGGTTTGAACAATTTTTTTTTTTTTTTTTTCCCTTCTCTTTATAAAATTTGCACATTGGTTCCTTAAATTTTAGAACCTATTGCAAATTCATCCTCAACCTTCATAATTGGAATTTTCAATCCTTAACATTTTGTTTAATTTTCACTATTTGACATTTTTTATAATTTCATAAACATTTTTTTTTAATCCATATGGAAAGCTTTCATAGTTAACCATTTATTAAGTTCCTGTTTGGTTTAGATAAATGTTTATTTGGAATCTTTGTCTCTTGACGAGCTTATCCCATGTCAATTGAGCTTTCATAGTTAACCATTTATTAAGTCCCTGTTTGGCAATTGAACTTTTGAAAGCTTTTCATCATAATTGACAAGGTCCTATATCAGTTTTGTAAATTTATTTGAGTTTTCATCTAAGTCAACACAGATATCCATTTTAAAAGAAATTAATTATTTTGACAAGTAACGTTTATTTAGAACACTTTTAGTCACATTTTGGACCTGAATTTTATTCCATAACTTATCGGTAGATTTAGTATCACCAATAGTTCTTATAACATATTCAAACCGATACAAGAAAATAATATCCCATGCAATCTCTTCTAATTCAAATTTCCTAGTGGGATTTATGTCGATAGGCAAAATAATAATCAGAATAGAAGAAGATGAAGTAGAAGAGGCGAACTGGGGTTTCTTGAATAAGGCCTTCGAGAGAGACAAAAATGAGAGAATCGGGAGTAACATCTCTTAAACCAAAATCATAAGCCGTTCAAATGATCAATAGCCCAAAAGGTAAGTCAAATAGAAGACTCTAAGCAACCTTCATCCAATGGCCATCATAAGCTCATGTGTCACTTATCTCAATAAAAGCCTCCACTAACAAAATTGCATGCACAAAACACATTCTTCAATTTTTGTTGCGCACATCCTACACTGCAGTTTTCAAAAAATACTTTAGTTTCATTCTGAATTATATTTACCTAGTGCTTTCTCAAAAAAACAGTCGTAATTACAACTGATACTACCTATGCTTTGGTAGGTGTCTAGCAATATTTCATAACAATTTATATTGCTGGCCACTCGCTTATGTATGGCATAGGAAAATTTGTAGTTTCTTCATAGAACATGTCACCTGTATTTAGTCCTACATACTGGTGGGTCAATGTCTACCTTATCCATTTATGACAAATCTAAAGTGAAGTTTGAAAGTGCCGCAAAATGTCACATTCAAGTACAATACTAAACCAATAATGGTGTGGGAATGTGGCATCTAGGCGCATGCTTTTGGAGATAAAAGGATAACATACATGTGTCTTCTTTATATGACTCATGCAATTATTAGAATCAAAAAGTAGGAAAGATGAGTTGTGCGAGTTAGACTAACTAAAAGGAGAATAAGCAATAAGTAATTTGTACATTAGTTTTTTTCTTGTTTCAAAAATTACATATACTTTTTTATTAATAATTTTTGTTAACATCGGTTTCTACACGAGTGAGATGATCAGCAGATCATGGCTCCACTCAAGTCCACATTACCTTTCTCTACACACTTGAATAAACTGTTAAGAATATGTATCTTTTTTCGAAGGTGAGACAAGCGATCGTGTGCATTTCAACAGTCAAGTTAGTCACTAATATAGGTATATTTGGATGTGGAACGTGCGAAATACGTGAGCCACAATAGTGTTTAGGAACCATTGGTATGAGAGAACAAAAATGAGAGGTAATGATATTTGAATGTGTAAAATTGCATTACTTTCATAAGGCTCCAAGTGTGAGCTTTCATAGTAGAAGAGTCGGATACCATTCGATGAAACAATATGCGGCCTCATCCTGATGGCTAAGGTGTCTTCTCCTTGGTGTTACTCCATCAATCATAGGCTGAAAGGCC
The DNA here is from genome assembly GCA_903798235.1 of Fraxinus ornus. Classification (NCBI taxonomy): domain Eukaryota; kingdom Viridiplantae; phylum Streptophyta; class Magnoliopsida; order Lamiales; family Oleaceae; genus Fraxinus; species Fraxinus ornus. The sequence goes on from CAIGRF010264744.1 coordinate 12,637, forward strand.
TTTAATGATTTCTGAAAAGTAACCACCCAATAGCCTACGCTTGCCTCTGAAAAGCATATTGACAAATTAATCATGAGGTGTCTAATGTAAAATTGTCCCATCAATCAATCATAGGGAAAATTTTGTATGGAAGATTTTTTGGAAGAAGTGAAGTGATAGATATCTTCTCTCATTAAAAAGTTAATTGTCTCGAATTTACTCTGCACCAAATTATAGCACCTCGCCCAAGTCATAGAGGTTTGACCTCTACATGGTACATCAGGTAATGCCTCACTTCGGCTACCTTAGTATATGGTCTCGGCTCAGTTAGGTAGGACAGTAATGTAGAGATAGGGCCCGATTGAGTTTGTTAATTGGCTATCATGTGATCGTTGTTCAGAGCCTCATTAGAGGAGATGTAACAATTTTGATTCTAACTTTAAGACATGTGACTTGCATTAAAATATGATGAGCATTGTTATAGACTGGTGTTATCTATAAAGGTAATTTATACGAGGTTATGACCGACAAGTTCTAATGTTGAATCGAAAACTAAAAATTTTATGAATCTTTTATCTTTATTGCCAAGATCTCCATGCCAAATCACCAAGGGAATTATAAAGTGCGTGACATATCTTGATCCATTGTTTCAAATGTTGAAGATCAACTACAACTTTTTGATTTTGACTTCCTGCTCTTTAATCTTGATTATTGCTTTTTTTCTTGATTTGTTGCAGGTTCTTGATCTTCCTTTCCAATATGTTTTATCTTATTATTCTTGTGTTTAAGGGGTGTTACAATGAATGAGAAATCACATATGAATTGTGAACCATAATGTGTATTTCAGCCCATCATGAAATACAATATGATCTCTATACAAAATTAGGTCGATACTCTATTTAGATGCTAAAATCGCAATAAATTTATTTTTTTATTAGATCACTTTAATTTTGAATTTGATCTTTAGATAGCATTTAATACACAATTAATTACATGTGTAGGCCCACATGACAAATTGATTTTTTCCAACAATCTCCCACTTGGACCATATATGTTACCTTATAAATGTGCATAACCTTATTAGCTCAAAATTTTTGCTATCATAACCAAAAACATCTCCAAACTATCTTGTCCATTAATTATGTAATTATAAGATCAAAACGGTATACGTTATAAGTATCATAACTAAACACATCAATGGTCACATATATCAACACAATTAAATGACATAGATCAGGTATCAATGTGTAACTTGAAAATTACATGCAATGTGATCCAAACATTCATGTTTTCAACTAGTCCTACCTTATTCTTTAATGAAATCAAACTAGAAAAAAACACATTAATTAGAGTAAAAGTAACGGAATATCTTACTGAATACTATATTTTTAAATAACTTGAATATCCAAAAACAAACAAAATATGTGTTTGGACAATATCAAAAATATAAACTCTCACTAAACTAGCATATTATCGAAATATACAACACTAATGTGAGCGGTGTGCTTATGAAAAACCTTGAGTGACCGTCCTTTAGTAAATGGACCTACTACATAGAGTTTATCCCAATATATTTTATAGCAATCTAACCATTCTAAATTCTTTCTTTAACAAATAGGAACTTGATGTCTATAAACTTAGATTTTGTTGAACTCTTGTTGTTGTCTGAATACAACACTGCTGATTTATTTCCACAAAATTTGTTAAATGGTCTTTCAATTTCATCCAAAATGCACAATCCAGTGACAATTTCGTAGCCATATTTCATGATTGGAAGCCTCGTAGCATGCCATAAACTCAGCTGCCATAGTTGAAGAAGCTATGAGTGTCTGCTTAACACTCTTCTGGGATATAGCACCTTCAGCTACATGAAGACAACCCAATGTGAGTCTTCAATTATCTTGGCATCCAGCAAAATCATAATTAGAATATTCAATGATATCCAATTGTTCTAATTTTTTTATGTGAGCATGTAATCATATGTTCTCTATAGATACTACATAACCCACTTGGCTGCTTTCTAATGACCCATCCCAAAGTTACTTAAATATTCGCCTAGCATTCAATTATGAATGTTAATCTGGAAGTGTGCAAATCTGAGCATATATAAACTTCCAATTACTAAAGTATAATGAATTTCCAACATTTCCTTTTCTTCAAGTCATTCTTAGAGCATTGATTAAAACTGAACTTGTCTCCCTGCATCCTAAATTTCTTAGGTACTTTATCGATATGTATCTTTTGTCATAATCCAAGAATACCCCGAAAACGATATTGGTGTATCTATATTCCTATACAAAAGAAATGTTACCAAGATTTTTCATTTCGAAATTATTTCACAGAAATCTCTTCGTTTCGTGCAATAAGTATATAGAATTGCAGTATGTCATCGACATACAATACCAAAAAAATATGCTTACTCCCACTAAATTTGTGATATACACAATTATCAACTACATTTACCTCAAAATCAAATGAGATAATTATTTAATGAAACTTGTGATACCATTGACAGAAAGCTTGTTTAAGATGGAATTTTTTAATTTGAAAACAATTTCTTTAGATCTCTTGACACAAAGTTTTTCGGTTGCAACATATAAATTGTCTCATCAATGTCACCATTGAGAAACGTCGTCTTTACATCCATGTGATATAGCTCAAGATCAAAATATGCCACACGTGCCATAATAGTCTTGAAAGAGTCTTTTATTGAAATCGGAGAAAAGGTCGTTTTATAATACATGCATTCCATTTGAACAAAGCTCTTTGCAACAAAACAAATCATTTATGTCTCAAAATCACCCTTCGAATCTCTCTTGGTTTAAAATACCTATTTATAACCAATAGGCTTCACACCTTCAGGCAATGAGACAAGTTCTCAAACATCATTATCTTTCATTGACTTATCTCTTCATTCATGACATTAAGCAACTTTTGAGAATGATTGATTTGCATGGTTAGATGAAACTTGATTGGATCTTCTTCCATCGATCAAATGTTATCCTCATATTCTTTGAGAAATACTATAAAATAATTTAGAATTACATTTCTCCTTTCTCTAATGGACCTCTTTAATGGTGTTCATTCTTGAGATTGTTGAGTTTTTCTAGGACACTATCTTGATTGGGTATAGGGGATTATAGAATATTTTCTAGATCTAGAATTATTTCTTATACAAGATTTGGATCAAGAATTTGTCTACATCTTGATTATTGTCAATTGGAGCAGAAAGGATTTACATATTCCTTTTCAAAGACAGAATCCATAACTTTATCTCATCTGCAAACTCTACATCGTTATAGATCCGGGCATTTCCCGTTTCGAAAATTGACCTTGTAGTGGGATCATAATATTTGTAACCTCTTGACCTCTTAAAATATCCAATAAAATAGTAACTGACAGTTCTGGAGTCTAGTTTCTTTTCATTAGGCCTATAGGGCACCTGACTTAGCCAAACAACCCTAAATGTACAAGTGCTTCAAACTAGGCTTCTTGCTTGTCTTTAATGTTTCTTCCCAGGGAGATTTTGTTAAGGCGGAATGACTAATCATACTTCTTAGCATGTCCTTAAGTGTTCTATTTCATCTATCAACATCATTCATGCTAGGGGATCCTCGCATTATGTATTGTGGGACGATTTTGTATTCCTATAGGAATTTAGCAAAAAGGCCTTGGACGTTGTTCTCCTGATCTGTCATATTTTTCATAATATTCATCACCACGATCATATCTGAATTGTTTTGTTCTTTTGCTGAGTTGATTTTCAATATCAGCCTTATAAGTCTTAAACATGCACAGCGATTGGGATTTCTCATGAATGAGATACATGTAGCCATAATAAAGAAAATTGTCTATGAATGCAGTAAATAATTGTTGACCATTCTAAGAAGCTAAATGCAATTACCCACAAATATCTATATGAATTAGTTCTAAGACGTCCAAAATCCTATTGGCATCTAATCTCCTTATATTTTCCCGTTTTTCCATAATGCAATTAATACAACATTAAAGTCTGAAAAATTAAAGGGATCAAGATTTCTTTCTTACACAAGCTTTTCGATTCTCTTTTGAAAGATGTAACATAATCTCTTATGACATAATGAAGCGGAATTTTCATTAATTGGTTAGTTTACATTTAATTTCACGTGGATTCATATGCAAGATTTCATTATAAGAAGCAATTGAATTAGGAAAATATAAATATCTTATCATACATTGATAAAGAATTCGTAACCACAACATTTGAATTAAGAAAAAAACTAAATTTATTATTTTCAAATAAACAAAAGTAACCGAATTTTTCGAATATAGAAATAAAAACCAAATTTCATCTAAAACACGGTACCACAAAAGTCTCTTTCAAATATAAATAACAATCAATCTTTAATAATAATCTAAAAATTCATATAGTCTCAACTTCAATTGATTTGTTGTCGCCTACATAGATAAGTCTTTCAGTATCATTTGACTTTTGATTGTTTAAGTAACCCTGCATAGACACACTTATATGAGTAGTGGCATTGGAGTCATTTCATAAAGTATGTCTTGATACTGAACTAAATTAACCTCAGAACCAACCAAAATGAGAAACGTACCTTTCTTTACACGTCAATCATGGTATTCTGTACAATTTCTCTTCAATTATCACGAAATTCCACAAAAAGTAACAGTTAGATGATTCATCCCTTTCAGACTTTTGCTATTTCTTTTGAGTTCGACTGGATGTAGCTCTCTTATTCTTTATTTTCTTGAACTTGTCCTTAAAGGTACTCGTCAAGTGAGTACTTCATGTTCTATCTTGCTTCAGCCTCTTCTTCTTGCACATAGTATGAAATGAGCTCGTTAAGAGTTCACTTTTCCATTTAATAGTTGTAACCGACCTTAAATTGATTGAATTATGCAGGAAGAGAATTTAAAACCAAATGCACGAACAAACCATTAGATTGCTCAAGTTTTAGTGCTTTTAGTTTTGAAACAATATGAGACATCTCCATAATGTACTTCCAAATGTTTCCTTTACTCTTATACTTTAGTGAAACAAAGTTCACCGAAAGTGTACTAGTTTCGGCCTTATCGATTTTTGCAAAGCATTTTTCAATTTCCTCAAGACCACGCTTCATGATCATAATGCTCACGCGGTTTGAACGACCTCACTTATCAAAATCCATTTTTCATAAATGGAACTTTTATCCGTAAGTGCAGTGGGTTGTTTAGTCTTTGAAGTTGGTTCCAATAAGCATAAGAATTGAGTTGATGTTGGCAAATGTTGAAGAATCAGAAGTATTAACTGAATAGAGAACAAAATTAAAGAAATATGTTCACATGAGAATCTATATTAAACTATCAATAAATTCAAATAATGGTAGATTCCATCACAAGACACTGATCACGACATTGATATTTAGTCTTTGGACAGATATACTAATTTGTAGGTGGCATTCTGGTATAGTAATCAAATATTGACAATAAACTATGTCAAATAGCAACTCTATTTTCTGACCAGTTTATTGCTCACACAAAAAAATCATAATTGTCACATATTTATTACAACAAGTATGAATATAATTCGGCCAAATATTTACAGTCATTTGGGTCTATCAATATCTACAAGAATTACATACACATGACCATTTTAATATTAAAACAAAATTAATTTAGACAAGAGAGGTTCATTTGATAACATGTTGTTTCAATCAACTTATTTTAGAATATTAGGCATTCAAATGAAATTAATTGTACCAAATTTAAATTAGATTGTTACTTTAATTTTTTTTACCCCAAAAAATCACATTTCGAACTGGATTATACTGACGGTCGAGTGCAAGGTGAGCGACAGAATCACTGTTTTGACCTTAGCATGCGATGAGCAATGACAGTGCCGCAACAATTCCAAAATTTTGAATTTTTTTTTTTTTTTTCAAAAAATCCAAAAAATTGAAATTTAAGGGTAAAACTCGTATTCCAAAATTGAAGATTATGTGGTACGAACTTCATCCCTAAATCTCAATAGTTTAACATGGATTGGCCCTAAAATAACTTGTTGAATCTAAAACTTCAAACTTTATGATGCCTTTATCTTTATTGCCAAGATTCATTTTGGGTTTAACTTTAAAATAATTTTTAATACACAATTAATTACGTGTGTAAGCCAACATGACAAATTAATTTTTTTTTCAACATCTAGTTGATATTTGCCTTTGATTAAATAATTTCTAAAATGCCCCATCACTCACATTTCACTAACAAAAATCATATTCTTTAATCTCGACTATCTCTCATTTTATCTTTCTAAATTCTATTGCGCATTCAACTAAGGAAAAATTGCAGCTATAGTACCAAACCTTTTGTTTTGTTTCAGACTTGATCCAAACCTTTCATTTGTACCAACTTGCATTTCAAAAACTTGCATTTGGAGTCCAACTATGATATCAAACATTTCCCCTTTGCCAATAATTTTTTCCTATTTTCTTTATTTCAACAATAATCTTGCACTCTTTCTCTTTCACTGAACGTCTATTATCACAATTTCTTGTAGGTCCATAGGGCCCGCAATTGAAAGAATGCAGTGAAAAAGATTAATATATGTGATTATCAACTAATCTCTCAACAAAAAAATTCTGTAATTGGTTTGGTGGAGATGGATTTTCCCGTTTTAAGGGTAGGTGGGGGTGAATGGGGGAAGGAGACAACCCTTTTCTTTTCTATCATTTCCATTAATTTAAGGGTAATTATATTCACACAACAATTTTTATTTTGTACACCACATTTTAATTGCATCTAAAGTTCTCAGTCTTTACTCATTATAGCACTTATATTTTTAACGATTTTTTATATCATTCTTATTCTCAAATTTTTCATTAATTAACACATTTTGTATTTGATAATAGTTTTATGTTCAAAAGTTCGTTAAAATGGCTTAAAACAACTTATTCCCCCACCATTTTTTAAAAACTAAATAAATAAAAAATGCGAGAAAAAATATTTTTCCTTCATTTCAATGTATGAAAACAAAATATTTTAATATGAATTATTATCAAGGACGATGCTTGTTAATTAATGGAAGGTTGAAGATGAGAATTTGACGAAAAAATGTTAATGAAATAATTGCTACAATGAGCAAAGATTGGGAAGTTTAAATGTAATTAAAATGTGGTGGCAATATAACCACCCTTAATTTAATTTTATATTATAAACAATAAAATTACCATTTTACCCTTTTAAATATATTCTTAATTATTTTTTGGAATCAACTCATCAATTTGGATCTAGATGCAAGTTTTTGAAATGTTGGGTATTGTGGTTGGTATAAATAAAAAGGTTTGGATCTAGTCTGAAACAAAACAAAAGGTTTGGTACTGTGGCTGCAATTCTCCCTTCAACTGATGTTAATTAATTTTTTTATATTGCATAATAATTAAACAATTTAAAGATGTATGAAAATAATTGAGGCTCACTAGTATGGTTTATTTTAAATATGATGTGTCCATGAAATGATAAAGAGTACGCTTGAAGATAAAGACTTAGCATATATTCGCAACACCCAATAATCAAATGGTTAGGTTCATGTATTTATGTACAATGCATA